>VRLP01001868.1:0-108785 GCA_009660295.1 Lophius piscatorius
ATATATGTACATATATATACACATATATATATACATATATATATATATATATACACATATATATATGTACATATATATACACATATATATATACATATATATATATATATATACACATATATATATGTACATATATACACATATATATATACATATATATATGTATATATATATACATATGTTATATATGTATATATGTATATACATATGTTTCTATATATGTATGTATATATATATGTATATATGTATGTGTATATATATATGTATATATGTATGTATATATGTATGTATGTACTTCCAAGGGAAAGGTTTTCTGTTTTGTCGGTGAAGTAGGATTGAAACCATTTAGGGCGGTGGCATTGAGTCCAGTGGTGTGATGTCGGCGGTGTAGGAGTATTCAATGGTCAACTGTGTCGAAGGCAGCAGACAAATCAAGGAGAATAAGGAGGGAAGGTGAACCAGCATCTGCCGCCATCCGTAAGTCATTTGTGACTTTAAGCAGAGCTGTTTCTGTGTTGTGGGCGAAGCGGAAACCAGACTGAAAGATTTCAAAGAGGTTGTCGTATTTGAGGTGGTCCTGGAGGTGGGGAGCAACTACTTTTTCCAGTACTTTGGAAAGGAATGGGAGTTTGGAAATGAGCCTGTAATTAGCAAAAAGTTCTGGATCGAGAGTAGGTTTTTTGAGGAGTGGTCTGATTATGGCGGCTTTTAGGGCAGATGGAACAAAGCCAGCCTGGAGGGATTGGTTTATTACAGCGGTGATCAGGGGACTGATGGAAGAGATTTTAGTTTTCAATTGGTCTTTAGGAAAGGGGTTGAGGGCACAGGTGGAGGGTTTCATCGTCCTGATGATAACCTCAACCTCCTGCTGTGAGATTTCTGGGAAGCACTTTAGAGGCTGGGAGATCTCAAACTGTGATTAAGCAGACTGGATAGTTAGAGTGTAGGAACCAGAACGGATAGAGTCAATTTTCAATTTAAGAAAGGCATGAAATTATTACAGTGCTCTTCTGTAATTTCTGTAAGTGGGGGACTTTGTGGTTTAAGAAGATGGTAGTGGAAAAGAGCTGCTTAGAATTTCCAGGACTGGTTTTGATAATGTTCGAGTAGAACAGTGACCGAGCCTCTCTAAGGGACTTTGTGTAGACCTTTTGGTGTTCCCAAAAGGTTAGCTTGTGGAAGGTGAGACCTGAAGCCTTGTAACGCCGCTCGAGGACACGCCCAGCTGCCTTAATTTTCCGTAGCTCGCTGGTGAACCAGGGGGCTGAGCGGGAGAAGGTGACTGTTACTACTCACCTTCTCCCACTCACCTTCTCCCGCGTAAACATGGAGTTATTGTAGAAATCCACTGAGTATTGGCTGATACAAAGTATGCAGAAAGACGATGCTGGATGTCGACTTTCATGGCTTCTGGGTTGATATTTTTCAAATTCCTGAAGTAGATTTAACTTTTGGGCATGGTGAGGGGGGACACAAGTGACAATTACATGGAGACGGCCTTGTGGACGGACACACCCAGATTGTTCAGAAGAAGATTGCTGAGAGGAGCAGAGTCAGTGATGACTAGATTCAGATTGTGTCCCATGGTGTGGGTGGGGAAATCATCAATTTGCCTGAAATTAAAACAATCCAGTAGTTGGAAAAATTCTGACCAACACCACGACCAGTGCTTCGGGCTTTCTGGAGGTAACAGTAGCCAGCCGTGGAGGTTTCACTCAGGACAAAAAAAACATCTGGTTTTTGGCAGGTTTCTGTAAGGCACATAACGTCCGGACACTTGTCCAGAATGTGGTCATGTATGAGGCATGATTTGTTTGTGAGAGATTGTGTATTAAAGAGTTCAATTTTAATACTAGATGGAACACTGATTCTTTGTATCGGCTTAAGAAGACTGAAATCCACTCCACATTTTCTAACCCGCACAATGAGTAACTTTATGGAGGAAACTCCAGTGCCACTAGTGGGAAGAGCGACAGCGTTCTGATGACGCGATGGTGCACACGTCAGACCAAAACAAAGAAAGTGATCAACAGCGGCTTTTGGTGAAAGTGTCACTGGGCAGTGATGAAAAGGACGGATAAACAAACTGACATCAACGATGAACAAACAGAAACGGAAGTCTCCAGATGATGGTACACTTGCAGCAACAGGTAGGCAGACCGTCACCAGACTCGGTAGAATTCGTACAAATACAAATACAAATACAGAATAACAAATACAAATATGGATATAAATCCAAAAGGTTTGCCGGTGAGCAACAATAGAGGTATACTTGTCGGTTTATAGTTTTGCAGGCGGTAAAACTCTGATGGAAAAGGGGCAAACAGACAACGCCAACGTCCTCTCCCTTCAGCGTCCAGACTGCAACTCTCTAGCAATCGCTCTAACTATCTCTATAGCTAGCTCTCTGGCTATCTAACTATCACTCTGAACTTACTGTGCTTTCAACTAACAAAACTATTGTGCATCCAACAAAAAACAAGTAAACCATGAATTACGTGTCATCATTTATGTGTTTGGGTGCTAATGAGTGAATATAACTAGTATATAAAAACTAGTAGGAGCTTATAGGATGGATGTGGATGTGTCTGCCAGCTTCTGTCCTTGTGCGCCTGAAGATGTGACTATCACATAATAATAATAACAATAATAATAGTAATGTCAATAATCATAATAATAATAATTTATACTTTATGTATCCTGAGGGAAATTCAAATTCTCTGCATTTCATCCAGCCCCAAGGAAACAGATGGGCAGCATTTTGGGTTCAGGGCCTCGCTCAAGGACCATACGACAAGTAGACCTGCTGGGGCTCAATCGGCTACCTTCCGATCTTCCGATTGGTAGACGGCCGCTCTACCCGCTGAGCTACAGCTGCCCAATGTACAACTGTACACACGGGAACATGCTCTTAAAGTTACTTTTGAATAGCTGTTCACCATCGTGACCACCATCCGTGAAAGGGTTAAGTAATTAAAGCAAGATTGACAGCAAGCAAAACAAGTTCTGGGAAAGCGTTCAGGATGTAACGTTTTCCTTTGAATGAAATACAAAGCTATACATTATGTTAAAGAGGAACAGACCAGCAACAAAAAGCTTTACAAGATGATTAAGTGACTTTTTGACCCAGACAGCTCGACTTTCCCAGTGTCAATAAAGGGTCATTAAATGTTGGAAGAGGACGACAATATGGCCAGACGAGGTCAAATAAAGGCACAAACCCACTCAGATCCTCAGCTTTACAAACAGATAATAGCCCTCATGTGCCAATCATGTGTGACTGGTAGCGTGTTGCTGTAGGTAACCGGGAAAAGCATGTAGGCATTATGGGTAGTGATAATAGACATTTCTCTTAAGTCTGACAGTCCAAATGACTTCTCACGGGGCAGCACAAAAAGGTCAAAAGCACAGTGTAGTGGTAAGTGGATTGTGGTGGGTGGTAGACTGGACTTTTGTTAGTACTACAGGCTGATAGATAATTACATTTAGATCCACGGAATGCTGTCTGTGTGGCCAGAAAGTGGGTGACAAACCCTAAGACCACATTAAGGAAGAGAGAATGGAAATCTCGCAGCTGATGACAGTGTGTTTGATTTAGTACCCACCATGGGTGGAAGGAAGCCAAACCAAGCCAGGGTCACCAGGATTATTCACTTGTTGTGCTGGTCTGTCCACTGGGAACAGAGGTGTGTTTTAATTGGAAAGAACTAAGCCCGGAAATTTGTCTTCCTTCTCTTCAATAGACTGGCTTAGTTTTTAGGAAGATACCTAGGTGCTTAGAGCTCATCTTTCCTGGAAGGTGCAATAACACTCCAAAATGTTTTATCTGGATGTACAGATCATGAACAAAAATCATGAGTATTTTTTCTCTCAGTTCAGCTACTCTGAGCTCCTATGTGCTGACTTGGTTCTCAGTGGGGTTTGGTGTAATATCACAATCCATATCCAGGTTTAGAGGGTTGATTCATCCTTTGGTCACCTTTTAAAAACATTTCTGTCAACACAGGCTATTTCTGCTCACATCACCAATTTGAAGTAATTAAATCTTATACATTTATTTTGAAATGTATTTGGAGCAGCTGTGGCTCAAAAGGTATGATTTTCCCAGTGACACTCTGGAATAGTCAAAATCATACTAGTGATTTACTAGTCATACTAATTTTGATCTAGTAGTTCATATTTTATTCACTAGAGGGACCTTTTTATGAAACACTGTTTTTCGAATATAACTTCCTAACCCTTGGTTAAATTAAGTGACAAGTTTCTTTTGTCCTTACATTTTAAAATCATAATTCACAGCCAACATACATTTATACAGCTAGCGTGGCTCTGCGCTATCGCTTACTCTAGCCACTCTGGTGTAAGCTTCCTGAAACTTGCTATGTTTTTACGGTTGGTCAAATTTGAGGTGTCTGTTTAAGATTTTTGTGCCAACCGTTTTCTGGGTTGTTCCTATACAGCTTATTTTGTCGTTACTGGTGTTACAAATTGCAAGCTTTGTGTTTAATGGTGTTTTCTGATTTGCTGGTGATATTTTTGTAGAACAGCTAGTTTGACCTCTGCGTGATGTCTTCTGCCTCAAATGAAACTCAGAGCTGGTTGTTTTTTGGTACAGCAAGATTTATTTATTATCATGATCTGCAGTTGGCATAGGAATGGCAAAAGCAAATATTGGTATGTGGACACAGCAGCTTCCATGTGATAGATCCTCCGTTGCTATGAGGATTACCCATTACATTTATACATTCTAAATGTATATTCTATACATTAATGTATATTCTTGTGATCGTATAGTGTAATTTTAAATATGAAAAACAAAACTGTATTAAACAAAATATATACAGATCTTGTTTCACTGGACTGATACCTTTTTCTTTACATAATATATATCTGCAACACCTGAGGTAAAAAAAAATACAGAACACCAATATATTGGACACTGCCATGAAATAAAACACAAATGCTCGCTGTACCTTCAGTTGGCATAGGAATGGCAAAAGCAATCATTGGCATGTGGACACAGCAGCCCTAAATGGGCGAGACCATGTTTCTAATTAACTAGATATCTGACAATGTTTTTAAGAGCAATAAAATGCATATAAGCGACCCAATAATTCAATAAAAACTTGGCAGACTTAAAATAGAATAAATAATATACAACTGAACAAAGCACGCTTAACTTTTAAGTACAATTAACAATAGTTTAATGCTGTCTATCCACAGCTTATCCACAGAAATACAGAGACAGTAAATAATAATAAATCCTCCGTTGCTATGAGGATTACCAATAATTCCTCGCCATTCCTATCCAAAGCAGGGTATCAAACTGAAACATCAATTGGCATAGTTTATCCATTTAGCAGGATTTAACCACAACATATTTAACCATGTTACACTAGCTCATGCTTGGGATGGTATGCGCATGTGTGTAACCGGCACTGAATCGGCCTCAGTGAGGCTGTATGGCCTATTGTCGATCACAACACACTAGGCCTCCCATTGCCCATCACTCGATTGGTTCTTACTGTCTTTGTCTTGCTGGTGGCCTTTACTTCCCCTCACTGCTACGCCACCACTGGATGATTACGCTGTTGTATCAGATTCAGAGTTATCTGATTCTGAAGCCTTTATTTTTAAAAAACCTTTACACGTTAGTCTACGTTAAAAATGATTCCCCTATAAGACGCCCCTTCTCCTAACTAAACTGGGACCATGGTTAAAGTGGCAAACCCAAAATGTCACTCTGTCCATTTCTTCATGCCCGAAACACATAAAATGTTGACATCATTTAATGGAAAGCGAAGGGTGTGTGAATTTAAGTATGAAATATCCTTAAAAATGCTATTCATATGTTTCTCAGGAGATCTTGTTGGTCGGACCTCTGCAGAAGTATCTGTTAATCATAACATGTTAGCTCATAATTCATGAAAGGTTTAAGGGTCCGACTTAAATAGTTTCACAGGCGTGTGTAATTCAAATCCGATTACTCTGCGATTTATTCTGTAATTACAGCCTACAAGCGTGCATTTTTTCGGACCAACGGATATTGGCATCCGGGGACTTAAGGCCATAATCACAGGGGACAGATCTGAACCAAACAGTGGGCCGACTTGCTGATATTTCATCTCAAATCGAGCAACCAGCATTCAGCAGGAGTGTGTGTATGGAAGGCTAAAGGGTAACATTGGTTCCAGCCTGTTTCCCATTTCCCCTCAATCAGAGGAACTTCTGGTCCAATTTCACCCTCCCCTTCCTTCCACCACCCCCATCAGCTCAGCTATTTAGGGTTCCAGATCACTGCCACATGCACGAGGACCAATAGTGGTGTGATTGAGTGCATGTATTTAAGTCCATCTTAAGGGGTCAAGGAGATGTTCCTTGCCTCACCAGCTATTAAAAGGCTGACCCCAGATTTTGTATTAGATTACAAGATGGCCCAATGTTTTCCATATGGTTTTTCCATATCAATCCAGAGCTCTGGCCTTTCCCCAATCCCCCCATTCTCATCCAGCTACAGAATCACAGACGCATAGCACACAAATGTATGACCTCATAGCTGGTAATGCTTTTCAGGCCTTATTCATCTGATTTGTAATGCTGCCTGAGTAGCCTGTTCACTTTCAACACAGCTACCAGTATACCAAGCATGAAAAAAAATTTTTTAGTTGGATTGTTTTTTTCAGTTGATTTGACTGTACGGTGGAATCAGTTTCCCATAGTTAAATGATGATTATAATGTGAAAACCAATCTCTGTTTAAAGAAGGCTTTCTCCTGGAGACCATCAGTTATGCCAAAAATACGCCGAAATGATTTGAGCAGCTGTTTTCGTGTGTATTCATTACATTCAGAGTTTTATGTAATTTACTCCAAATACTGACCTATAATGTCATGGTTTTTTGTTGTTTGAATTATAGAGTGTCAGAGGAAGTCTTAGCCTGCACTATTCATGTCAGGACTTAAAAGTGAGAGGCTACATGATTGCCTCCTACGATCGGTGTCCATTGCATCCATTGTGCAGAGCTGTAGCAGTTCCAAAAGTAGAAAGCTAACGAGCCACACAATGAAGATCTTTGATAGAGTAGAGGATATTTACTATTAAGAATATATTCATACTTTATGATAAACTTGTCAAAAATAAAAACAATCCTGATTTGTTTATGCTTTAGATTAATGAAAAACACACAAAAAATACACACAAAAAGGTAAAATATTCTTCTAACTTAATCTAACTTAATTAGCCCTTTTCTTCTATGCTCTAAAGTTTTGAATCATCTGAAAAGTAGCTTCTCTAAACTCTGACAGCAGAAACAACATGAGAGGATCTCCTTCTGCGATCAACAGACATGCTGTTTATGACAGTGTTATAAACCTTTTTCCCTGGGGGGAGCCACGTTTTAAAAATGAATGTACGCTCACTTGACAAATCAGATAAATATGCTATTTTCTGTGGCTACAGAGTGTCAGAAAAAAACAAACTGTAGTGGATATTCAATGGGTCCTGATGACATATAGGGGGCAGCATGGAGGTGTCTAAGAGAGACGGCAGTAGAGATTTTCACTAGATTGTTCAACGCTATCATGGAGAGGGAGAGGACGCCTGAAAATTCGAGGAAAAGTGTTCTGTTTCTGAAGTGAAAGAACAAGAGTGATACACAGAGCTTTAGCAACTACAGAGGTATAAAGCTGATAAACCACACATTGAAGATCCGGTAAAGAGTAGTGGAAGTAAGGTCAAGGAAAGAGATGACAATTTATGAGCAGCAGTCTAGTTTCATGCCAAGAAAGAGCACTGCAGATGAGATGTTTCCTTTGAGATTGCTGATGGAGAAGTAAAGAGAAGGCTTGAAGGAGCTGATGGAGAAGAACAGAGAAGGCCTGATGGTGATACCTTGAGTCTTTGTGGATTTAGAGGAAGCGAACGACGGAGTGCCGAGGGAGGAACTTTGGCATTGCATGAGGAAATCTGGAGTGACAGAAAAGTATGTTAGAGTGGCACACGATATGTATGAGATCAGAATTACAGCGGTGAGGTGTGCAGTAGGAGTCACGGATGGGTTCAAGGGGGAGGTGGGACTGCATCATGGATCAACCCTGTGTCCCTTCTTGTTTGCTATGGTGATGGACAGACTTGACAGATGAGGTCAGGCAGGAGTCTCCATGGACTATGACTATTGCAAATGATGTGTTTTGGAGTGAAAGCAGGGAGCAGTTGGAAGAGGACCTGGAGAGGTGGAGGTATACGCTGGAGGGAAAAGGAATGAAAGTCAGTCAGACAGAGTACATGTGTTTGAATGAAAGGGAGGCAGGTGGAACAGTGAGGATGAAGGAATAGAGTTGGAGAAGGTACAGGAGTTTATCCGCTTGATTTTAGCTCTTCACAGCAACAGGGAGTATGGAAAAGACATGAAAAAGCATGTGCAGGCAGGGAGGAGAGAGTGGAGAAGGGTGTCAGGAGTTATCTGTGATAGAAGAGTAGCAGTAAAAGTGAAGGGAAAGATTTACAAGAATTTGTGAGAGCAGCTCTGCTGGATGGTTTCGAGAGGGTGGATCGGACCAAAAGACAGGAGGCAGAGCTGGAGGTGGCAGAACTGAAGATGTCCAGATGTTCTCTGTGAGTGAGGAGGATAGACAGGATTGGAAAGGAGCTGATCAGAGGGACAGCCCAGGTTAGGCGTCTGGGAAACAAAGTCAGAGAGGCCAGATTGAGATCGATTGGACCTGTGAAGAGGAGGGCTAGTGGATCGGTTTGTAGAAGGATGCAGGAGACTGAGCTGCCAGGCAGGAGAAAAAGGAGAAGACCAAAGAGGTGGTTTCTCGATGTGATGAGAAAAGACATGCAATTGGTTAGTGTAATAGTGGAAGATGCAGATGACAGGTAATAATTTATACGCTGTGGCAACCCCAAAAGTGAACAGCCAGAACAAGAAGAAAAAGAAGAAGACTATATTTCCATTGATTTCTGTGCATTTATGTACTAGCAGATTTGTAGGACTTGTAGATTAGTACAAGGTGATTCTAAAGGTTCTGTTACCTCACAAGCATATCCATTTACTTCATTTATCTGTCTCTCCTGGTTGAAATTGCAACACTTGAAATTCTTATATTTTGAAGTTATAATGGTTATTTGTAAATGTTGAATAAAAATATTGCTAGTGCGCAGATGTTTGCCTGCAGTCACAAGTAAATCTTTTATATACATTTTCATTTAAAAGCACATGCTTATTTATGGTTCTACATGTGTCAGGCGCTTAATATTGTCAGACTAACTGCCCCTAAGAAATGCTGGCCAGACTGCACCCAACACACTTATCATTCAGTTCAGGAAAATGTCCCCCTCCTGCCTCTCCCACCCACTCGCTTCCCTGGCCTGGTTTCCTCTGGTGGGTCTTGAAGGCCTCATGGCAAACAATCCGAGCCATAAATCATACAAAGTTAGCAACACGGTCAGGAACAAACGCAGCATGGATTGTTATTACAAACTGCAGCCACTTAGAGTAAATCAAACCGCTATTTAAAGGCAGGATGGTCGTATTTTGGGGGAAGGAGTCTGTGTTTGAGAGTGAGCAGTGAGGCAGTTTGAATATCGGTAGATTTATTGAAAAAATGTATATGTAGCAGCGACTGAATGGACAATTCATTTGTAAATAGGCTAATGGGTTATATTCTTAGAAAGGTGATACCACTGTTATTTCTGCACAGCATGAAGCCACAGCCAGCAGTCCTGAACTTAATTTGAACACAAATACGGAACAGAAGGAAACAACTAGTCTAGCTTTGACCAACCAATTAGCATCCAATTCCACGACTGAAAAAAAAAAATATTCTACAAAGCCACACTAGCAGTTTTCCCCCTTTTATAACCAGTCTATAATTTCTCCCCCTTGCAATCAACACAGTAATTCCGGTTCTGATGCAGTGGCTAAGCTTACCTTCAGCTGGTTCGAGCTTCATATCTTCTCATCTGACTGTCAGCAAGAAAACTAATTAAACTGCAAAATGTTCAACAATGCTTTAAAGATAATTTACAGCCACTGATGTGGGCTAATGTTGTGGCTGAATGCTCATTTTAGATATGCCGTCCAAAGTCTCCAGGCCGACTGACATCAGGCTGCAAAGCATTGATTACAGGACCATAATAAGATTCAGGAAGAAAACAACTCTAGTCCTATCTGGTTTAGGATAGGACTACGTGATACAAGTGATTGAACTTGCATTTACTGGGACGTGTGGCTGGGGTTGATTGTATCATCTGTGGTGTGGGTCGACTTCAACAGGTGTTTCAGCCTTTTTCAGAATACTCCCTCAGTCTACGCAGACCCATCACAAGCTATTCACCTGCCCCAACTTACATGTCTTCAAGAGTACTATCATTATTACACAAGGCCGGGGTA
This sequence comes from Lophius piscatorius, assembly GCA_009660295.1. Taxonomy (NCBI): domain Eukaryota; kingdom Metazoa; phylum Chordata; class Actinopteri; order Lophiiformes; family Lophiidae; genus Lophius; species Lophius piscatorius. The sequence goes on from VRLP01001868.1 coordinate 10,393, forward strand.
CAAAAAAAGGTTGGTGACCCCTTCTGCCTTTAACATGTAATCAATGTTTGATTTCTATTGCTGTTGTTATTTTTATTTTACCTGTTTTCAGATTTTATTTCTTTCTTTTTTTTATCTACCTATAAAGCGACTTTGAGTATATATGAAAAGCTCTCTTTAAATAAAATGCATTATTATTATTATGATTATTATTGTTTTTATCCCTGCTCTGGATTATACCTGCAACATAATCCCCAATTCCAAGATTGCAAATAGGCAGTTTGTGTAGTTGTGGCCTATCCTTGAAGCGATGGAGTTTATATCCTGACTATAACATCTCCTCTGCGTCTGCAGGGCTTTGTGGTTTCATTAGCTTTTGTCAGACTGTGTTGAGGGCAGAGCTGCTATTATGTTGATTTAGAACTCATAAGGTAAGGAGCAAATCACTTGTAAGTTCTGGTAAACATAATATTATTTTTAAATTAAGTTTTTCATTAAATTTAAAAGTAAAAAAAGATCATTCTTTTTTTGACAAGTATAAACAGTAATTTAACGTACTGTACATTTAAAAATAGATTTATTAACCTATACTGTCATTGCCTGTTTACTCTTGTGTCTTCTTTATTCTGTGTATGGAGCCAAATGCAGTGTAATTTCATTCTGCTGTGTACCTGATCTTAATCATACAGCTGTAAAAACTATTCTGAATAGTGAAGTGTCATATATGGCCTTCTGTGCATGCAACGTCAAAACAGGAAATTAACATGATTTTGCCACACGTATTGCAATAAGCAGAAAAAATATATTACAATATATTCCATCCATCCATCCATCCACTTTCTTTTGGTTATCCTGCAGCAGGTTGTGTTGCCTGCAAGCTAAGAAGGGGCATTCCAAATGTCCCTCTCCCAGCAAGGCTGTCCAGATCATGCAGGGGATATAAGCAATCCAAGGCCAGAGGGGGGTATGTAATCCCTCCCATGAATTCTGGATCTACCCTGGAGTCTCCTCTCAATTGTAGATTACTGCAAAAGAATTCCAAAGGGAGGCTCTCTGAAAGATTCCTAATTAGATAACGGAATCACCTAAGGAGGCCGAGCCCTCTGCGGAAATCCAAGCACCATATCTCTAAGGCTGGGCCCAGCCACCCTCCCTACGAAGGAAAAAACTCATTCCAGCCGTTTGTATCCTTGACCTCATTCTTTGGGTCACTACCCAGAGCTCATGATTATAGGTGAGGGTATAGGGACATAGATCGACTGGGAAATTGAGAGCTTTGCCTCAGGAGTCAGCTCTCTTTTCACCACGAAGAACCGATACATCTCCCACATTACTCCTGATGCCGCACCTGTCCATCTCACGGACCATTTTCCTATAATCATCTCTCATGAGCAAGACCCAACTCTTTTGCTTGAGGCAGAAAGCTCAACCCCAACCTGGAGGTTGAAATCAATGCCAGTTTTATGGCAGAGAACCCTGGCCTGATTCCAAGGGATGTTAAATCATAATATATACGCTGCGATATCTAACCCTCATAGCTGTGTGCTTATTCATAAATAATCCGAATATCCAGTCAATCAAATTTGAGGATCCTCTGTGGGGAAAGATTAATTCCTTTAGGCTGTGGAACATTTTTCGCTGCCACTTTACCTAAATACGCATAAAAGATCATCTCATCTCTCATTTCTCAAGCTTCATTAAACTATGCTCATTCTGGCCAACAGACTTTGAAATCCAAGATTTACAACACTGAGCAGCCTAGATGTCCTTTGGCAGCTCCCTCTGCCAAAGAGAAGGGAAGACTGCAAGGAAATGTTGTGGGTGGCTGGGAAGGAGGGAAAGGTTTGATTTATCGTCCCTGTAACAAGCCAAAACTGTTCTTTTTGGTCAGGAACGCAACACAACCCCGTCTGATTGTTCCCATGATGCAGGTGTGGTTCAAGACTCTTTTTTTTTTGTTTGTTTTAGATTTATTAAACAATCATATTCCATTAAGCACTATTTTTAATTGCAATCTTACTATAATGGTGTTTGCTGAAAAAGGAAAGAGTTGACTGAGACTGACAGGAAAGTCTCGCTGAACTTTGGAGGAGTTGATGGGATTTTGAAAATGGAAATGTAGTCTGTGACCTCTATCGAGGCAAATGCAGCCAAAATTAATGAATGGCATTTGGAGAAAGTGGCCAGTTGCTATTTTAGTGAGAGAGCTACAGTATGTATCTGGTCCCACATTGTTTAAGATAGAATCTTTGACTGGTGGGAGAAAAATTACATTTTCCACTTTGAGCCAATTTAAAACATATTATGTTTAGTGGGAGCAGGGGACTCAAACAAATAGAAGAACCAATGTAGGATTTTAGCACTGTCAAACAAGAATACCATGTCTCCTGGATTTGAGATACAGATGTTCATGACTAGTCTTGAACAGTTCCCTCTAGGGGTGTTGGAATTATTTTATTTTGAAAACATCTGGACACAGTTTGTATCTAATGTTGAGGATAACAGAAAGTATATCCATATGCCATAGCCACCTGCCTTATATTGTGTAGGTGCCCGTTTTGCTGCAGAAACAGCTCTGACCTGCCAAGGCATAGATTCCACCAAACTTCTGAAGGTGTGCTGTGGTATCTGTAGTGGCGAGCCATAGCTTTACCACCTGGGTCTTCAGCACTATACTCCCACAACTAAGCTGCTCGAAATAACTTCAATGTCATGTTACAGCTACATAACCAACCAATCTTCAAAGAGACAGTAACATTTATTTAGTGGAATGAAATGGTTAAAACCAGGCTCAACACTGATGAGTTAAATACAGTGATTGCATAGACAAGCACTGAAACCATCAAAGATGTAGCACTGTTCCAGTGAATGACATGACGCTGCATCTCAAATAGATATAGCATATATCTCACATAACCGTCAATACTAAATAATAACAACGAACTCTCAACAACCAGTCACATTTACTCATACCACCATCAAGAAAGCAAAAATACCATAAAATGTCGGAAGCACCATCAGGATTCAACAGGGTTTCCTTCTAGACTTCAGCCAAGATGCTGGGCCTAGCTATACATGCCCAAAGGCACACTGGCCCTACTAGACCGCTGGACCTCATTCACATCACTACAGCAGCAACCATCAAAAGCAAGCAATAATCAGCATCTTCTTAAGATACACCAAAATCCATTAGACTCACCAAAGCTGTTCATCATTTTAAGAAAAAGTCCATCCTTCTTTCTTTAAAAATAGGTCAAAGACATGGTTGTATGGGACACTGTTGCCTCTCAGCGCCATTTGAAGCTTCTTTTCTGTTGACATGGAGGCCAGTGCTGACACTTAGGCTATCCATACGTGTCTCTACAATAAGTTTTATTATGTTTTAGTGCTGAAAATGACCTCTGGACAGAGGCAGAAGATGAATGAAATGCATACCTCATACGTAATACTGACAGGAAAAAGACATTCTTGACGGGCCTGTGTGTCACAGATTAGAAATCTAATTGACACAGGAGGTTTTCACTTAGAAAAGTTTGTGGCCCAACAATTATGTCCAATATAACTGGATAAGAAAAAGTTCTAATGTCTATGATTTCACTGGAGGCAACCAGGGAGAGAAACTATGAAACAACATTTACAGTCCGTTGGGAACAAACCATTTGTCTGACGTCCAGTTATGACGATGACACTGGGTACATTGTAGGTGATTTGAGCAATTGGAAGAGGTCAACATGGTCTATCGGATGTGTGTCTGTTGTCACTGTGTCTTCTGTAACCTTTCTATCAGAACCAGCGTTTCCTATTCCAACAATATATTTTACAGTTGTGCTGCGGGATTTAAAATGCTAGCCCTCAACCCCAGCATGCATTAATAAGCCTTGGATGCAAATGACCTGGTTAACAAGTTGTCTTTCCATAGACCACTTTGGTAGTTACTAACCACTGCAGGCTGGCAACACCCAACACGACCTGCAATTTTGGAGATCCTTTTTATGTAACCATCACAGTTTGGCCCTAGTCAAAGCTCCTTCTGCTTGCCTATTTTTCCTGCTCCAAGCAGGTCGAGCAGACAGTCCACTTGCTTTCCACCATATTCTAACCACTACCTTTGTAAAGAGATTTTATTCCGGATATGTTAATCATGTCCCCTGTCATTGGTTATAATTGTACGGCTGATCCTGTGTATGTTATGCACAAATATCACTGTGTTGAGAAATATAAACATGTTTTTCAAGAAAAGAAAGTGGCCCTTTAACAAGTCTAGCAACAATCTCCTTCAGGCCTCACTTCACTTTCTGGAGATAAAGACTGAAGTCTGAGTCTAAGCCTCACAGTCCTGCGTTCATAACGGATGGAAATCTCGCTCAGAGTGCCTTCAGTTTGTCTTTAATTAGAGGAACACGCCAATGCAAAGGCAAAATAGGTCTATAATTACTTTGAATGAAAATAGAATCTTAAATAATGTATTTAGAATAACAAAAAGGTGTCATAATATAAAAATACAGGCCTACTCTCTCATTGTGGTATTTCAACTCTGTCATTTGGCAGTCAAGCATTTCAAAATGTCTGAGTTGCTGACGGTGTTTAACCAGTCACTACGGCTCAGGGACGTACCATCTCTCAGTTCAGACTTGAATGTTTCTTAAATTATGGGCCTACAGATTCGAGTTGTACAGAATCTTAAGGAATTTTATTACTTTTTCTATTGAATATTGACAGTCAGAAGTCACATTCTGCCATAGAAAACTGTGTCTGGGCTGCAGATGAACACTGAGTCCTGTGCCTCATGTTGAAGATTGTGTTTTCGATTTATGTCCTTGCTCCGGCGTCACATAGTTGGGTCATGTGTTGACCAAACACAGCATCCTTAGGGTACGTGGGAATCGTACGAGCTTGAACCGGGCAACATGCCCCCGAACAACCTTGCAACCTTCAAAATGACTTCTTACCTCTGACTTCTATGGTCCTGAGTAGTCATACATCATGGGCTTATAGTTACTGGGAAAGCTCACAGACACACAGCAGCAACTTCCAAGATGACACCGGCTACGGGTTTATCAGTATCTATTAAAAATATTCCATACAAACTGAAATCAGAACATCGAACATGAATCGACCTAGACTAGAATAGACTAGCTGTAGACTGGCATTGAGAGTTTAAGTAGTATCACGTAACTAAAATTCACCCCACAACAGCATTCGGTTTTTTTTAAGATGGAGTTATAAGTTAAGAAGATGTTATATACCATTTTATCACTATTCCCAAAGATAATTTGCCAACAAAAATTATTTCTTCGGGGTTCTCATTAATTCAATATATTAGACATTCCATTCCATTGTAAAATTCTTTCCAGTGTATATGATAAATAACATTAAATATGTCATTATGGCAACCAACATTTATCAGGGAATTTGTATTTCATCGTAATACATCCATTTAATGCATCGCCCTTATTTGATCTAAATCGTCTTCTTGGGCTCAGTCTTTTTTAGTTGTTTAGTCATTTTAGTTTAGTAACTTTTCTTATGTTTTTTTATATTTGTTGGAATATCTTATTTGCTTTTTTAACATACAAAGTGCAATAACTCCCAGATACAATAAAAAAATTGTAATTAACCCAACCATGTTACTGCTCTAGCCGAGCTTCACCCTAACTGTGATATTTTACCATTTAATAATCAATCAGTTAATATCCCCAGCAGTCACATGTTTAAATGCAATTAAATACAACTTAACTTTGTCAAAAGATTTGCAACACATAAAAAAGCAACAACAATAATTAAAGGAAAAAAGGAGAAAGGAAAAATAAGGTAATTTAAGTTGCAGATAATAAGCTGTGTTTTAAAGGGTTTTCCAATACAGGTTAAGACGGGTTTCTTTTAAAACTGATATAATTAACCTCTTTTTGTGTCTGTGTCACTAGTGCCAAAAATAATACATGGCCAAAAGTATGCGGATAAATCTGTGTAAGCATGTCTTCATGTCAGCATTAGATGCAGTTAATTGATTTAAAGACAAGTTTAATGTGTATTACTGAGATATACATTAATAATAGGGTATAATTTGAGAAAACATACTTTTTAACCATGAATTAGTTTCCCTACTTGCTGGATAAAAACCTCCCACTATACCACAGAACATCAGCCAAAGTCTTTTCTTATTATCTTTGGAGGTTCATTGGGTCTGAATCCTCCTCTGCCTTCCATGACCATATTGTTTAGACTGTGGTGTGACTACCAGTCCACTATGGCCTCATTAGTCACTATGGTACAGAAAACACAAACACTCCAAGCACTTGTGGTTTCCCTCAGTTGCATACATGACCGTGTGATTGTGTATCTTCCTAAAAAAGACAATAATGTGGTGTAAATGGAGTGTGTGAGTGTTTCAGACTCCCAAGCTTCCCACTGTAGACTTTGATCAAAGTGTGCGTGTGTGTGTGTGTGTGTGTGTGTGTGTGTGTGTGTGTGCGTTGTGTATCATAGAAGCAGTGTGAGTTGGGGTTAAGAGGGTCCTGCTCTCGCTCTACTCTACTGTCAGCAGACGCCAGCCTTCATTTGAGCTCTGCTAAGCACTCAACGCAGCTTTAGTCCGGGTGAAATGTACACAGATGTTGACACCACAGTGTAAACACAACTGGACGTGGTGTCCGAAGGGGGTCGCATCAGGGATGTGGGGGGCGGGCGTTATTTTAGTCTGCAGCCGCTCCAGATCAAGCTGGTGGAAAACAAACCACGTCCCTCTAAGAGACGTCTCATCGTCAGTTACACACATTTACACCTAGAAGCTACTGCAAGCCACCAGGATGATGCTCTACTAGACCAGTCAGGGGTTAAGTACTTTTGCTCAAAGGCATCCAGATGGTAAAATCTCCAGATACAGCAGATAAGACATTCAAAAAACAAATAACATAAGGGTTGTCCACTCCAAGAACAATAACTCGAAGAAGAACACAAACGTTTAAGAAAAAGCTGAGCATTCCTACCCGAGTGTCCCTTCTCCCCACAAGCTACATTCCTATTTATATGCACCACGTTATCTTAAAAATATTCACCTAGTGCTTGGATCCATCCATAACTTTCATTCCGTGGGACATAGCCTTTCCGGAAGGGTCCGCATTTCCTGTTTTACTGTATATATTTAATCACATATATCCTGTTCTTGATGCCTCTATCAAAAAATAAATACTTTCAAATCTGCCCGCAGGGTTCTTGCAATCTTAAAAAGATTTTTTTTTAAAAAAAGGCATGTATTCATCACTTTATCCAGTTCGACTCCAAAAGTCTAACGTTCGTTCTTTGGGCCGATGCACACTTTTCCAACTTCTGTCAGTTGGCAAGAACATAAAAAAAGAACCTTCCTGACTCGACACCTCTATCCAGATCTTCTAGGCGTTACTACATCCTCCTCTACCAAAATTATTTTTGTTGTGCAAATGTTTGTTTTTTTTAATCTTTTTTATCTTGACTATAAATGAGCCTTAACCTGTTGCTGAGCATTTGGTACATTATGGACGACATCTGCTGGGATATATCAGCCGATTTGACTGTTTCCGTTTCTGTTAGCAGGGAGATAAAAGTGGAACTGGAGCCGTTTGAGAGGCAGAGGGGTTCATTGGACAAGACAGAGATCTGGAACAGACCGCAGTGACCTGATAGGGGCGTTGAAGGCTGAGGTCGAGGCAATGACCCCTTGTTGACCCCTGTACTAAGACGTGTGAGGACCTGGAGGGGCCTCCACTTCTCTGTCACTTATTGTGTTGATAAGGTGCAAAGATCCCTACATGGCTAAAGCTACTCGACCACTAACCATCAAGGTTAATTTATCGAAATATAATCATTGTACAGATAGATTTTGATGGGCTGTCGGTATTCTCATACATGGATCAACCATAACACACACACACAATATTTGACAGGTAGTTTTAATGTTATGGCAGATCAGTGTACATTCATAGTGCTGTTCTTCGAGTAATCCCGAAATATCATGCACCACTGTTGTGGTTAGTAAAACGCTCGACATCCACTTGATTTAGACTTTTTAAAGCTATATTCAGTATTTGAAGTTTTATTTCTTGGTGGAGACAGCCATCTAATTGGTTATTTTTAAATTCTTTTTTATTTTAGTCCTTTAAACCCTACGATGTGTAGGTATTACACTACCCTATGTTTTTTTTTGATGCCCTTTGTAAAGCAATGAAACTGCTTCGTTGGTGAACATGCCATAAAACTTGCATCCTGCTTGCGGCTGCTCTACAGTAGTGGAAAGTCAGCTGACAGAACTAAAAATGAGTGTGGTACTGATGCTGTGGAAATAGATAAAATAAATTACAGAGTATGTTTGTTTATGTCTATACAGACTTCGGTGTGTCTGCATGGCTGAAACTAAATTGTCTCATCTCTCATTACCTTTGCCAAGGAGATTATGTTTATACCTTTGTTTGTCTGTTAATTAGCAGGATTACGGAAAAGACAAAGGAGGGATATGCATGAAATTTAGCCCAGAGCTAAGATTTGGCATGTCCTAGAGGGGATTACATTTTGGAAACGTTATAACATGAGCTCAAACTAGAAGTGCGCCAATTGTGATTTTCTAGGCCGATCACCGATTTTTATAAAGTCTGATCGGCTGATACTGATCTTGGCCGATTCTGATTTTTCCCTTTAAAGTATAAATTCATAATGGATAATGTATTTCAATTGCTCTTACTTTTAAGGATTACAGTGGAAGTGACAAAGTTGGGCGTTAAACCAGTTTTATAACATTTCAACTTGAAAGTAAATCTTTTACACCTCATTCAGTCCATTATATTTTATATGTTAGCTTTGTTCAAGGACTTCAGGGCTTGTGGATGGCTCTGAGCTCCCACTAGCATTAGCTGCTTTGCTACCGTTGGCTTAATTTGGTATGTTCCTTGGGGTGATTCAATTTGAAGCATGTGATAAGTAAATTGTGCCACACTTTTCGGGGTTTAGCTGGAGTGATATGATGAAAAGTTGGTTGTATATTCACAACACTAGGGGGAGTTTTATCTCCTATCTGAATTTCCACTTTCGGCATTAATATAGTTTCCCTCTATCTATCTAATGGTTTTCGGCCTAAATTTCTCAATCGTTGGTCCAATTTAGTCCAAATTTGGTGAAAATGAATCAGCTTGAGGATATCTATCTTGTATGTATCATAGTTTACTCGAATAGTTCATGTTCAGCCCAATAGGGGAAGCTTTTTTTTGGAAAAAGTATAATTTTCCAGACGTAACTCAAATGGATATACTGGAATAGATCTATCTTTTAGACATTGTGTTTTACCCTAGATGTTCATATTATACTCAGTAGGGGGAGCTTTTCTACAAAAAAAACACTGATATTTTGACATATTTTAACTGTTGATTCTCTTTAGTCCAAATTTGATGAATATGAGTAGGCTCGAGAATATCTATCTTGTATGTATCATATTCTATTATATTAGGTCATATTTTGCCTACAAGGGGGCGCTATCTCTTAAAGAAATGACTGTGGACAAATTTCACATCCAATTTGAATAGTTCAATCAAGGGGATTGCTCATATAACGCAGGTGATTGGGGACTTTTCTGGGATATACCCTTGCTGTAGGGGTTTAACAGCTTAGGCCTAGTTCTATTTGTCGTGTTAAGGTCAATGAAGCAAAACATTTTCTCAAGATCTACCGTCTCGTAATAACCACATCAAGGGGTAATGATGGAGACTAGAAGCCGCTATCTAAATTTAATGTCAGTATATCCTAACTTTAACCTTGTTTAATTCTATTCCTTCCAGGCAAATCCTTGTTCATTTTCCTGGTTTATGATTCAGATGATATCTCTAACCAGATGGAAGCTTCCTCAACCCGCTTAAAAGAGGCTTCTCTGAAGATGTATTTTTCGTGTTTTCAAGGAAAAGTTATTGTGTTAAAAAAAATTACACTCATTAAATACCTTTGTATTATGATGGAAAGGCCAAACCGCAACAATAGGTTATCACACATCACCCAGTTCTTGTTGAGACCAGACTAAATCCTGGTATGTGAAATTAATACAATCCTTTATTCTTAAAATCTTCATTGAGATCAAACATCTCTTTTCCAAGAGTGATCAGGCCTGGAGAGCAGCACAGAAACTTTAACAACAATTAATTAGACACAGAAGGAAAGATACATTTATAAGTGACAGGGCATCTCAACTTAGTTGAGCTAAGATGAGACGCCTGGGAGGAGAGCATCAATGAAGCTTTAGAAAGAAAGAAGACAGTGTACTAGGAGCTGTTGGGGGACTGCAGCAGAAATGGCTTGAGAGCAAAGTGCATGCCAGTAGAAGTGGGCTGTCAGGGGTTTGCAGGTCACTCCTTCAACAGAGCTATGGAACTCTGGGTATCACAGGAGAAGTAGGAGAGAAGAAATAAATTAAAACATGGAGGCAGCTAAAGAGCCTCTAAATGGCTCTGAAGGAAGAGGGCTGACCAGTGTACTCATTAGGGCGCTATTTGGAAGCAGGCCAAGCCTGGACACATCAGATGTTTGATCTCAAAACATCTTATGTGTCCAAGTATGCGATTCAGAAATGTATGAGGAAATGTGTTTTGCAAATGATATTGTTGTATGAACTGCTCCTTAGTAATATTATTGAAGTTATTTCTACTGTTTAGTGTTTTGCAAGCTCTCGTGCCTCAACATCATTGGGTTAAGGACCATCTAGACTTAACTATCTCAGGCTGCCTAAGATGAAGTTTTCTCTTAGATAGAGAGAACTTCATTATCCCCACAGGGGAAATTCATGAAAGCGGGAGTTGGATGCAAGCAACAAAGCAATGAAGGGATCACAAATCAGTGTACGTCTAGTGCCGGTCCCAGGCCTGATTTCCAAAGGGGACATGTTGGGACTTAGCAAATACTGTCACTGGTACTGTTAGCCAACAGGGGGCCAGCAGTGACTGTGGTTGGAAAAAGATGATCCAATGTGGCGACCCCGTAAGGGAACAGCTGAAAGATGAAGAAGACGAAGATTTGGAAGCAAGCCAGAGAAATGAACGAGATGGAGTGGAGCACATTCATTCCAGGTCTCAGTGCCATTATCTCCTCCATCTTAATGGAGAGGGCTCTTAAATTCCTCATATAAGAGACAGTGTGGAGGATCTATATCCTCTCTCTTTCATCCCTAAACTTCAGCTGTTCTCTGAGTGGGATATTGGCGTGCTTCAGCGAATGTGAAAGCTGAGCCGTGGCAGAATGGGTTACCTGATAGAGTGGTGACTAGTCCAAAAAGGCAAGGGAAAAGGTGTGTCACAGGTCCCAACAAAACGTTACAGTCATGGTGGATCACTGTTGGGCTACGAGCTTCCAGATGTTGACCAGATAGGATGAACTTGTTTGGGCTGAGGGACAAAGAGGGCTCGTGTCTGTTGTGTATTTTTGTCATTTGAGCCTTTGTGTGGTTTCTGTGTGCGTCAGTACTTGAAATGACAAGAATTGCATGCATGGCAGTATCATTAACATCCTCATTAGCCACAGCGTTGGTCTGCATGGGTAGAAATTAAACAGGATCTGGCAGGAAACGCTGCTGGGATTGTGTGTTGGCAGGAGAGATGGGCCTGTGATGGAGGACAGAGCGAGGGAGGAGGCCAAGGAATGAGATATGAAACCTGGTCCAACATTTCTTCATTGCCGCTGCACTGCTCTACTGTGGGGGCTTGTAAAGTGCAAACAGAACAAGGGGGAGGGAGCAGGAGAGAGTGTGGCTGAAAAAGAGAGTGGGAGTGCATGAGTGACCTGTTGAGTAACTGAGAGAGACCAGTGAGTTACTGATTACTGCATCGGTCATCATTTCACTCAGAGAGTAGATCGGAGATAAAATGAGCACACAGGATTTGACATTCATAGAATACTTAGTTCTGTTTGTCTAACTCATATCTAAAAATGAAGAAGTATCTGTATAGTTAAAGAATGAGTTATTTCTATATGAGGCCACTTGTAAAGATATTTATATAGAAGATAAATAAAGAGCCTTCTCCTCCTTGGGTCGTGTCCTACCTCGCTCAAGAAAAATCCATTTGTAATTTTTTAGAAACAAAAAACATGTTAACAAGCAAATCAAACAAGAAATGCAGGAAAAAATTGTAGAAACAGGAAATATGTTCTGATGAAAAGTAAATATGTATGACCGGGGGAGAAATGCTTTGCATAAAGACGAGGACTTCTGTTGTAACAGCTGTGTCCATCGATGACTAATGTCATCACCACGTATTAACTCATCACTCCTCCGGGTCTTTATGGAATGGAAGTGTTGATTATAATGGCAGCGCATGAGGAGAACCGTGTAATGTCAATGTTTATAAGATGTACTGTCCATCAACTACCAGAAGGAGATCATTTGGTTGTGGAAATGAAGTGAGTATAATATGCATATTTATTATTCAACACAATCTAATAAAGGGTGTCAAAACGATTCCCCTAAAACTGGATCTTCAGCTCAAACAGTGGTTTATCTGCATCTCCTCAAAAACCATATATGATCCACATGGCCCTAAAGGACTGCTCATAATTTGTTGTATTTAGTTTATTTTTTACATTTTTGTTCATATATTGAGGGCAGCATTGTGGTTTAGTGGGTAACATGTTGTCATGGGTTCATATCCACTTGGGGCCTTTCTGCGTGGATTTTGTATGTTCTCCGTACGGGTTCCCTCCCGGTACTCAGGTTTTGTTTTGTTTTGTCATTTCCAAAAACATGCAATGTAGGTGTTCTTAGGTGTGAATGGTCTTTTGTAAATAAGTGTTAGCCCTGTGATGAACTGGTAGCTTGTCCAGGATGGACACCGCTCTTCACTCAATGTCAGTTGGGATAGGCTCTAGCCCTGGTCTTCACATCAGTTATCTATACCGGGCGGGGATTGTGGTACGTCCAAATCTGCATAAATAGTAGTAACGGGGGGGCTCTCAGCAAACTTTCTAGTTTATCTTTCTACTCTGAAGGCTGGACAAGTGTCATTATTGGACTACGGCATATTTAATTGATTCCAAATTGGGAAATGCACTTGTTGCAGCAGCTTGAAATACACACAAACAACATCAAGATATCAAATATAAAAAACAAGGATATATTAAAATGACCATAGAGTAGAAATGTGCTCTAACTTAAATCTGATAATAGGAATGAATGAATAAATGAATGAATGAATGAATGAATGAATGAATGAATGAATGAATGAATGAATAAATTCATTAATTCATTCATTCATACATTAATTTCGAACATACATAAAAAGCAAATAAGAAAATAAACAAAATCCCTACCCATGTTCTTGTCTTTCAATCAGAGAAAACACAATGAGGAAAAGATAGATGATTCATTTCAACGGATGATGTTTGATAGTTATTCTGTTAAAAAAAAGTCTCTGGTCTCAGAGTCTTTGGGGAGTTTGTGATTGAAAGGTTGTCTGCTCTGAGCAGCTGGTACATCCACCCTTTAGAGTCTGATGGTGGCTGATGACACTGTTGAGGCTGCCGATCTGCACGGACAAGGCTGAGATGGGGAGGTTGGGGGAGTATGAACCAGCAGCATGTAAGAACTAGATGGATGCGTAGAAAATTATTTTAAATTACAGTAGCTGATTGTTATGGGCCAAGCATGCAGGTGTGACACAGCGATTGGACGGATGAGGCTAACTGAATGAGTCCAGCTGAAGCTCCAGACCGGGAAGCAGGTAATTTAGAGGGATATTTTGTGAAAGGGGAGGATAATCAAGTGTTATGAGCAGTAACGTTGGCCTTAGTGTACAAGAGGATAGTCTTTCTGATTGAACTTTTGATAGATTTCATGCAATGCATTTGCCACTAATTATGAATATACAACAACTTATATACATCACAAGTTAAATTTACAAACCACTAACCCAAATAACCCGTGGATGGGGATATTTGGGAAAAAGAAAAAAACTCTTAGCACCACTCTCCGTGCGCCATGGACCTCCCAAAAATGTTTTTGTGTAGTTTTTGTCTTGAGCATTATTAGTGCAGCTTTTAATCTAACCAGATCTATAAACCATATCCAGTTTTTTATGTGTCCTCTGTATTCCAGATTGTGTACTTTCCTGATTGCTCTTTTTTTTAAAGTGTTCTTAATGTTTAATTACAGAGTTGTTTCCACACATTATTTATGCACCAGACTTAACAACATCCAGCAGCAGGAAAAGTTGAGGATATTACGGAATCGTCAACGATGCATATGTATTGTATACCTTTACGCAAGAAAGAACTGGATTGACCTTGGGAAAGGTCACTTGTAAATTTTCGACACCAGGAGGAGCTTTATCTCCAAAAGTGTTGGGCCACAATTTCTCTAACATTGGTCTGATTTGGTCCAAATTTGATGCATGTGAATCAAGTAAAGGAATTATATCTTGCAAATATTATATCCTGCTCTAGTAGTTCATAAGTTACTCACTATGGGGAACAACGAAGGGGAGTGGGGATTTTCGGGGATAAACCCTTGCTGTTGGAGTTGACAGCATAGGTCTATTTTGTGTATTCATAATTTTGCAGACCAGCTAGCAACATTTTAAGCATGACTGCCTTGAGAGAAGCGTGTTATCCATTAATGATGTACCTTCAAGCAGTTAGCGTTCTTGTAATGGAGATGAAGAGCCGTGCCATACTGGAATGATGAGCTGAGTCCAGCTGAGTCAAGTGAAGCCACATGTGTTTGGACAAAAAGGTATTGCTCAGTCCAGGCTCAGACTCAGTGACTCAACTTGGATAAAGATTCCTTGAAGCAATCAACTGATGCGGTTGTGAAATTTAGTTGTTTTCTCTTCTTTGAGTCTTAAACCAGATTTTTGGCCATGGAGCGCCTCTCCACTTTAGAAAAGCAGCATGAGATTCTAACAGTGACTCTACTGAATTCATGATCTCCACACCTCCTGCTGTTTCTCATGCATCATTGTGCTTACGAGATCCAATACTTTCGCTATAATGAGAAACATTTGTGATCTACGGATGTGAAAAAAGTAGCCCTGGTTTTGACACTCTACCTATCAAACTTTGAAAAAATCTACACTTCAAACACAGTAACCTGGTTGATAAAACCAAGCGGTGGATTAATATGAACTGGCGTCCAGGGCTTGACCAGATTGATGTTTACCACCTAAGGGTCAGGATGTCTCTCTTTTCAGTTATTCTTTACAAAAATAACATTTGTTTTAGAGACCATTTTTGCCGCTATTGTGGAATCTGGCTGAACAAGGAGTTAGTCAACGTGGCTTCCAGAGAGATAGCTGAGCATTAACCAAAGCAAAAACATGTACACTTCCCTTTGTCCCCGGTCAGGGAGATGGACGTCGCTCCTTCCTCTTTCCAGATGGCTATAAAAACAGGAGCACAGCAGTTCTCACAGTTTTTAACAAGAGTCCAGCCTCCTGAAAACTTTACAGCACCTCATCCTCCTGCTTATCAAGTTCTTTTTGTTTGCTTAGCCCACATAATCCAGGTTTCATTGCTGCTGGACCACACGCAGGTGGGTTTCATGATGTTGCAGGAACAGTGCAGTGTTTCAGGTGCATGTGTTTGCTGATTAAATTTTATGATTCTCTTCATTGGATTTATAGGTTTGTGTGTTGGTTTCTGGTGTGAAAAGAGGGGCATGGTTTGAAGGGGAAAAAAGGATGCAGGTCCATCAACAGGTTAGGATTTTAGACGGAGTCATAACTAGCAAAGAGGGTCTTTTGTCTCCATCTTTCAAAACAAGCTTAACACACTTAAAGCTGCAAGATTTCTTTATGTTGGCCCTGGTGTTACAAGATACACCGATCCGGCATATTATTATAACCACCTGCCTAATGTTGTACAGGTTCCCCTTCAGCCGCCCAACCAGCTGGTCTTCTGGACCTGAAAAGGTGCGCTGTGCAGCAGATCCTTTAAGACCTGTAAGCTGCGAGGTGATGCCTCCATGGATTCCACTTGTTTGTCCAGCACACCTCTCAGATGCTGGTTTGGGTTAAGATCTAGGAAATCTTAGGGACATGTCAGCACCGTGAACCCATTGTCGTTTTCCCCCAGAAATGAACCATTTTGGCCGCGTGGGAGGGATCATCAGTGGCCACTGCTGTTATGGTTTATTGTTTCCAGGAAGGGGGGTACTTGGTCTGCAGCAGTGTTTAGATAGGCGGAACTTGTTGAAGTGACATCCAGATGAATGGCAGAACCCAAGGTTTCTCAGCAGAACATTGCACAGATTGTGGTTCTGGTATAAGCGACCGATTTTTCAGCTGTCCATCATGCAGAAGGGGGAGGAGTTTTACAGTTTGAGGGCCATTTGTAGGAAAGACTTAATTTAACTTTCTGTGGTGGTCCTCGATGGTCTCAGCATCCTACACCACTGACTTTAGTTCCACTCTCAGGGCAGAACAAGCTTGAATTAACTTATTGAGTCAATCTACTGGAAAGTATTGCAAATCATCGGCTCTAGCCTTTTGCTTCCCATGATGAGCCTGGGGAAACCTTGACCAATGACCCTATCGCACTTTAACAGATGGTCTTCCTTAGACCACGTTGAAAGGCAGTGGCTTTGGCAGACGAGCAGACTCTATACATGTGTTTTCTATCTTACTTTTTATAACAATGCAATATTAAATATTAATTTCTTTATAGAATTTGTTTGCAAATGAAAAAGAAATCTCCATGGGTAATGGAGAGTACAGTGTCCAACTTTAACATGAAGGTTCAAATAGAAAATGAATATAATCTGTCAACCCCCTACTTATAATTTATGATATGTTCTCATAAATCTAGTTCTATTTGTGTCTGGATAATGAATTTCTATTATCCTCACATCCCTTTGGTTTTCCTCAAAGCTTGTCGTTGATGTTTTGACCAAGCTGTGAACTGTGCTGAGTTTAAAAACATAAGCACAGGGAATGTGGGGGATTCGGGTGCCGCTCTTGAACTCCGAAACAGAGTCAGTTGGATTTAATTATCAAGAGCGTACAAAACAAATAACATTTAGAGCTTTTGATAGAATGGTGCGCCCACAAAAGGACGCCCTCTACGATTTCAATAATACGCTCGCTTTAATTATGCGCTTTAAGGGTGTATGCGGTACGAGACACAGTTACATAGCAGCTAGATGGTTTATGTAACTTGCAGGGGCCATTAAAATACATGCCACGACAACTTTATAACACATCATGAGGCCTATATGCAACAATGATAAACAAAACAATCCAGCAACAATTAGGGAACCAGCTGGCGTTAAAAGCTTGAAGGATTTTTTTCCTAAGCTTTGTATTGTTCATAAGTGGTACTGAGGTGAATTTTAAGTTTCCAGGAATATGCAAAGACTCGACCCTGATCTTTCTCTGAAGTTCTGAATACCTGCAGGGAATCTCTTTGAGCTGCCAAGGCTGACTTTGTTACAACTACAGTATTATGTTTTTCTTACTGTAATGGAATCTGCTTTCCGTGTACTTGTTGATTTATGCGGTACCATGTAGTTGAATGTGAATGTGTGCATTTGGGATCAGAAATGTGAGGATGTGTGAGTTTGAGAGTGTGCGAGACCTCCTGTTGGTCCATCCATTCCACTTTCAAACTCTAACTCTGGCCAGATGTGACCGCTGACCTTCACCGCTGTATGTCTCATTCTTTCACCCTGTCGGCCCATCTTTCTTCCTTCTTTGGTAAACCTCCCTCAACTTTCTCTCTCATCACCTTTTCCTCACGTTGACCTAACCAACCAGGTTCAATCAGTCTCATTCATCTCAGGTGCAAAGAGATTATGACACACAGAAACACACACACACACACACACATACTAGGCTAATGAAAGGAGTGTGTCAGTGATCCTAGCTGAAAACTTCTGGCATTAAGTTCTGATTACAATGTGTGTACGTGTGTGTGAGGGTGAGTGTGAGTGCGAGTGTTACGGTGTGTGTGTGTGTGTGTAAGTGTGTTTATACTGGGCGTTAACGTAGTAATAGACCGGTTGCTATGGCTAATCCAGCTCATTTCCTCTCCAGAAAGACTCACAATGTATCATCCGAGGGTCGGGGGTCTTATTGTGTCTCTCTTCTTTAAACAGTGGCATTTTCTCCAAGAGACCGAGGGAAGCCAAGGATTCCCAATTTTTTTTCAGTGGTATTTGTCATTTGAATAAAAACGCTCTGCTGCAGCTGTCATCTCCTCTCTTAACAATATCTCATTTAGAATTTTACAATCAATGATTGTAACTGAATTTGTTCAAGCACAACTTTTTCAGACTGCCACATCTCCCCAAGGAAGTCAAGTCAAATTGGCTTCCCTTCATAAATAAGGAATTAAATGACTTACCAATCAGATGAGGCTATATAGTTGCTGTCATGTGATATCTGCCAAACTCAGAGAACTTGCCAGGACTGGCTGGAGGAGCAAGATGACCATTTCATTCCCTCCCTTCGATGCATTGTTTGTTTGTGTTTGTTAGATAGTTTTTATTAACATATTATAAAATAAATTAGTAATGGAGAGTGGAGAGTTGGGGAATTTTGTACGCCAAAGTACATTTTAAGTTAAAGTGATCTCTTTTAAACATAATTGGCTACAGACAACCAAAACCAAAAAGCATACAGAAAACCAAATGCCACTCTGTCTAAGTTCACAACATTATCCAGAGCAGCTTGTTGAAATTCATTGCCTTCTTCTGGAGCTGCATCAGGGTAATTACAGCTTCTGGTGTTGCTCGAGGCAGACCAGAGCCCATTAGTCCAAACTCTGCTCTGACTTTTCCCCCAAAACTCTCTTTTTCATCTGATCTCAGTATAGGTACAAGAAAACAAATGTTAGCAATTAGCATTTCGTAAGGTATTTCCCATGATTTAATAATTGGGTTTCTCAGAATTTCAGACTATTATCTATTCTGCTCTGTAAATTAATTTGCATGTGCATATAGCCTTTTAAAGGGAACTAAAGACCCTTTTTGCATCACACAGACAGAATGCATGTCTTTTTCAAGAAAAGTAGCGACATTTAAGAAGCATAGAAATGAGTGAACAATGTATAGTGTCAATGTCAGTTGCCATAGCAGCACAAATAATTGACATGGAAATCTCAAAAAAGTAAGTGAGAGGTTACTGAGCTACAAAAACTGATTATGTGAAGTTTTAAAATAATTCCCCAAAAGTTTGACCGTTATTATTTTGTCCCTTCAGATTTTTGGCTTGCATAACGCCCCTGGGAAGGACCAATAACACATATCCTTCTTCCCTGCTTCTGTTCATCTTCCCCTTAAAAACTGCTTTCCCCAGCTTCAACACAGTTACACCATATTTTTTCTTAATACCTGTACTGCTTTGCACTGGACACCAACATCTTTCCCTGCAGGTACTGAGCCCACAGGGTGACGGTTCCAAGAAGCCGCTTGGTATCGTGCTCTTGAATGATGGAAAAAAGGACTTCTATATGAATAGGCGGTACGGTGTGACATGAAGAATAATGATGGTGCTGTATCTGTCCATTGTGGTGAAGAAGGAGCCAACTTGTACGCAAATCTCTCAATTTACCAGTCACTCTACGTTCCGGGGTGGAACCAGAACTCGCTAGAAGGATTTTAAATCTCATCTGGCCTGGGAACGCAACAGGATCCTCCATGATGAGCTTCAGAGTCTTGCTTGGGACCAAAGCATTGCAGAAAAGGTATAACAAATTTTATAAGCAATTTTTTCCAAAGATCTCTCTTATATGCTGTAAATTGTACCTGAAGAAAGGTAGAAATCTGATGGCAAAAGACCAGACTTTAGACAAACCCATCAATACACGGTTCCTAGGACTCTCGCTAGAGGAGACTAACGGCGCTCCAGTAAGTTTTCGATCATCTCGTTCCCAGTGTGAATCTTGGAGACGTCTGGTTCAGGTATGGCAGGAGTAGGATTGGGTCATAAATAATTTCTTCTGTGTCTTTGTTCAGCTCCCCGCTGCACAAAGCGTTGAACGTTGAGCATTGTGCACAAAGCTCAAAGCTTTGTGCAGCTTTGTGAGCTCAGTGTGTAGTAATTGTATCAATGACATATGAACGGCACACAGCACTGGTAAAGTTTGTGCTTTCTCAGCAAAAACAAAACAACTTAATTCATTTTTTTTCATGTATTGCATAAAAACAGTTTCAACAGAGATTTATTGTGTCGTTATAGGAATATAATGGAACTATAAAAAAATAATTTTTAGATTCCCAAAAAGTTAGACAACAGATTTTTAAGACCTAACTTCGTAATCGTTGGTATGATTTTGTCCAAATTTGGTGCATATGAATAAACCTAAGGAGCTCTGTCTTGTAAATATCATACCTTACTTAAGGAGTTCATATTTTACTCACTAGGGAAAACTTTTTCCTTATGAAAAATACTGTTTCCCGGACAGAACTCTTTCTAAACTATTTCATGGATCTTTTTCAAACTCCTAGTGTGAGCTTTATCAGCTAAAGTTTTTGGGCCATAAATTCTCAAGCTTTGTTCCATTTTGTCCAAATTTGGTTCCTGTGAAATGACTTGCGAAGATCTATCTTGTATATGTGAGTTAACTAAAAGTTCACATTTAAGTGGAGTTTTTACAAAAACTCTTTTTTCCAGACATTCCTCAGACAACTTTGATGGATCATTTTCAAACTTAATACCACCATAGACTTCAATACGAGGAAGAACTGTATTGATTTTAGAAAAGTTTGGTTGTATATGTCTGACACTTAATGGATTTTTATATCCAAAAGTTATCCAGACATAAATTCTCAAAGGTTGATCTGATTTAGTCTAGATTGGTTGCATATGAAATGATTCAAGGGGATCTGTCTTGTATATATCATAGTTTATCCATATTCTAATCTAATAATTCATATTATAATTACTTTAGGGAGCCTTTTTCCTTTAAAATACTGTGGAAATAACTTTATTTAACTTAATATACTTACTTACTTACTATAAAAAGATTTAATTTGAAGGGGTTCAATCAGCGGGATTGCTTGCACAACTCAGGAGATTAGGAACTTTTTGGGGATATAACCTTGCTGCTGGAGATGACAGTTTAGGTCTACTTGTATTGTGATATACACCATGTATTCAAACTGAAGGAGGGGCATCATATGTTTACAATTGAGAGTATTTTTACTGCATTTTAACTGGTCAAAAATAACAATGTGTTATTTTGAAATTTAAGCATTTCAGTTTAATAATAAATTTAAAAAAATAGTCAAAAGTTCAGTTCAAGAATATGTAGTAATAACTGAGCTTTCAACACAGATTAATTTACGTTCAATCCCGATACTATCGTTGAAGATGAAGAGGTGGTTCAATGGAGGAGAAGTATGTCTGGAGTCAAGAGTCATAAACCATCTAATCATGGATAAGAAGGTATCAAAAGTAGTTCCAGAGACTGATCATACTAACTGGGTACCCAAACCCAATAGGCCGTCTATGTCTTGGTAAAAATATGCTGCTGTTAAGAAGAAAATAATGATTGACAGCTCACAATGCACTATGACCACAGTCCTCTTTGGTCCGCTCTCAGAAAATGAAAAATACGGAAATAAGTCTTGAATTATGAGTTTCCTTATAATTCAAGACTTTTTTTTTTATCTAAAGAACAAGTGAAGGGGAAGAGGACATACCTGCTTAACTGAAGATAGTGTTTGAATACCAGTAATGGGTGCTTCTGAAATAAAATTGCATATAAACATACAAAGTACAAAATAGTGAAATCATTACTCTACCTTAAGCCAATCACTTAGGAGCAGTGGGCCTTTGAAGCACCCGCGATGCATATTTCGGGTAGTCAAAACGGTATATACCGCCAAACAGCTGTGAGATGTATGTTCCTCCAATCTAACAATAAATGGTAAATGGACTGTACCTATGCTTTTCTACTCAAAGTGCTTTTACAACAGAAGTCATCATTTACCCATTCATACAGTGATGATAGGGGCTGCCATGCAAGGCACCACATACTCATCAGGAGCAGTAACCACTCACACCATCATTCACGCAGTAATTGAACAGCCATTTGGAGGAACTTGGGGTTCAGTATCTTGCTCAAGGACACTTTGACATGTGGACAGCAGTTCCTGGGGTTTGAATCACCGACCTTCAGATAAGTGGACAACCGCTCTACCAACTGAACAACTGTCACCTCATGATACATGATATGAAAGCAGACATTCCACAATTTAGGATAATTTTAGGATACCACCTGAAGGTTTTTCTAATAAAATCTCTGTAATTTTACTTTGCTTGACTCTATAAGCATCAAACATAACAGATGTATTATTCAGAAGCTGAGCGTCGAGAGAATTTGGACTTTAACATTATGATTTCATCGGAGATATTCACTAAAAGTATAAAACCTTATTAGGCTGAAATGTCTTTCATATTCCGTTCCATCCACAGAAACATGTATTGTGAGGCTTGAAACTTGGCATTAACACAGTGTAAATGTTAGGGATTAGTCAAGAAATGTTGAGAAAGTTAACACTTTATATAAAGGCTGCTTTTTGTTATGATGCTGTTTTGACCCAGAGACAGACTCAAAGACAGGTGTTTGGTTTAGAGAGGGATTTATCGCAAGGGAACTGAGGGGGAGGCCATGATAAATGGCAGGGTGTAAGAATGAGTGGGAAGGTATGGCTGAGGCCTGGGGTTCTAAAAGGCAGAGTAGATGAGGCAAAATGAAAACAGGCGCTCCTGGTCTGGGATGAGATCATGGACACAGAGAGATCCAGAGTTTAATTTTGAGGCAGGAAGCAGGGGAAGAACACAAAAAGTAAAAGTCAATAATTGTTTTCTGAAGGGGCAAAAAATAACCACTGAAGCTACCAAAAAGTAGTCTCTTTATCCGGAGAAGAATGTTTTTATGCCGCAAGTTAACTTGTAGATGGCAAACAGGTATGGAGCCACACCCTTTAGTAGGAGGAGATTTTGGAAAAAAATACATTTTCATGACAGTGTGAACAGTAAAAGCCACATGGAATCAAATCTGATTTGGGCCAATCTCACGACTCAAATTAGTGAGCTTTCTCTCACTAAATATACTCACTTCAATATTTGAAATCAATGGTGGACAAAGTAATTCATTGAAGACATTCAAATTTCACAAATAATTGTGAAAATGCGTCAATCAACCTGTCTTTACCTTCTTTCACTGCCCTCATTGCAAAAAATGTAAAGACTGATTGCTTCCCCCTCCTCTTTTTAATTTCCTTAACACTCTATCTGCCCATCGTCGCCTCATCTCCTGTGGTCCTGTCACCATCACACCCAAATGAAGTCTGCTCCACCCACCACTCTCTCATCCCTGGGAATACTCTCCATCATTTTGTCCAACACAATTTACACCAGATATCGTCTGTCTTCCAGGTCGCAACCAACTTGTGGGACATCAAACTGACAGTGTTCGTCACTACACCTCCAATCTTCATACTCATCCCTCTGTCTGACACTCGCTTCACCTCCAAATCAATCACATAATCCTCCTCCAGGATCACCTGTACCACATTTCTAATCCATGATAAGACATTTTGTACCCTCCTCTGATGCTTCTAGCTTCGCTGCCTTTCCACCTGGTCTCTTGGAAACACTATATATCTACCCTCCTTCTCTCCATCATATCAGCTATCTCTCTTCTTTCCTTTTATGGTACCAACATTTAAAGTTTCACTATCCTTCACCCACTCCTTCTCAACACTCCTGCCTTTTTTCTCCTCTCTCAAGCCAAAACCAATCCGTTTTGGAAAGCAGTGTTCAGCATTTTCATTTAATATAGGTATTACGTTGGATGTCCTCTGACACAACCCTTCCCATTAATTCGGGCTCGGAAGTACACTGGCTTGTGATCCCTTTGCGGCCCGCTTGAATGTCTGCATAACTATGTTATTGATTTTGATAATGAACTGACATAACAATTAAATTTCTTCCTGTTCACCAGCATGCTCGTTAAAAAAGATTGGGTCAGGGTACACACGAATATCAGAAATGGCTCATAAGCACACAGATGAATGTGAACACAAGAATCATATTAGAAAAAGAATTCAGAATTTTTTTCACTTTGAACTGCAGTGTGGACTTAGCCAAAGTGAAACAGGGTGGCAGGAGATGATGATAAAAAAGAAATATCAAGGGGCATAGAGATGGAGACCCTTTATAAATGTTTCCTTATGGTAAAATGTTACCTTATCTAGTATGCAGTTTGCTGAGGTCAGAGCGTAAACAAGAGCCTCCTGACAGCACTACAGTGACTCAGCGGCGTGAGGCCAGTGGTCTACTTTGGAGTCCTGTGCCAACTGTTGAAAGACAACACCGGTGAGAAAGCAGATCTGGAATGAATGCAGCATCAGCCGCACAAACCGCACTCCTCATGGGACGTCCAGCTCTCATACAAAGAGGTATTTTTAGCAGCTTAGGAGGAAATGCAGCCCAGATCTTACCTCAGCATGCCTGATTGCTCGCAATAGTTTTGCTGTAGCTTTTGATCTGAGTCCTGCTGTTGCTCATGATCCAAATTGAAATAAATTCTCATGACCTGTTACATTTTCACTCCTGTGTTTAAAGTGATAAAGAAAAGAAAACTAAACAACTTACATAACACTTTCAAAGTAAAACAGGAACACAGACCAAAGTGACGGAACTTCACAATAAAATAATACTACATAAGCAAAAAGTCATGACAGAACCCCCCCCCCCCTTAAGGGACAGATACCAGACGTACCAAAAGTCCAAATGTCCAAAGAACTTAACCCAAACAGGGTGGGAGGAGAGGGTCTGGTGGACCGTGGAGGCGAACCCGATCACGAGGAGGGAGCTGGCCCTGGAGCCGGACCTGGTCACGAGGCAGCAGGCAGTGAAGGTGGAAAGGGCCCTTGCGAGGCCGAGCAGGAGGGCAGCAGGCATGGTGGCGAAGGAGAGACCTCTCCGGGGTTGTGCGACTAAGAGGAGACCCCTCCGGGGCCCTGCAGGAGGTGCATCTAGGGGCCGGCAGAGAGGACCAAACCTCTCTGGCTGACAGTCGGTGGATACCAACCAGAAACCAGAGGCACTGAAGGCCTCCGAGTCAGGGTCTGGGGAACTGGAGGCCCAAGAGCTAGTGTCTGGGTCCCTGGGGAGCAAAGAGCTAGAGTCGGGGTCACAGGACAACAAACAGCTGGAGTCAAAGTCAGGATCTGGGACTGGAGCACTGGAGAGCGAAGTCAGTGAGGAAGTCACTGAGGGAGTCGGAAGAGGCGGCATGGTAGACGTCACAGAGGGAGTCGGGAGAGGAGTTGTGGCAGTAGTCACTGAGGGAGTTAGGAAAGAAGTAATGGGAGGAATCACTGAGGGAGTCGGTAGAGAAGTCACGGGAGAAGTCCCTGAGGAAGTCGAAAGAGGAGTCACAGAGGAGTCGGTAGCGGAATCACGGGAGGAATCCGTAGCGGAGTCACAGGAGGAATCCGTAGCGGAGTCACAGGAGGACTCACAGGAGGAGTCGGTAGCAGAGTCAAGGAAGGAGTCAGTAGGGGAGACACGGGAGGAGTCGCTAGCGGAGTCATGAGAGGAGTCGGTAGCGGAGTCACGGGAGGAGTCATGGGGAGACTGGGTAGCAGAGTCACATGAGCACTAGAGACGGGTGTCACGGGAGCACTAGGAACGGGAGTCACGGGATCAGGGACATTGGGGGTCTCTGGAGGGTTGAGGGCCGAATTCAACGGAGCTCCAGCCGGGCCAGGCAGCAGCGATCCAGCCGAGCCGGGCACCAGTGGTCCAGGCGGACCTGGCACCGGAGATCCCGGTGGGTCCTCCACGGAGCAGGGCAGCAGTTCCTCCACGGCGCTGGGCAGCGGTGAGGATGAAGAGCTGGGTAGCAGTGAGGATGAAGGGCTGGGCAGCGAGTAGGATGAAGAGCTGGGCAGTGGTGAGGATAAAGAGCTGGGCAGCGGTGAGGATGAAGAGCTCGATAGGTCTTCATCCTCGCCGCTTCTCTTCCTTTTGGGGACCGGTCTTATTGCAAGCCGGGTTCCCCAAGAAAGAAAATCCAGGTCGGCCCAAACCTCAGGAACACATCCAGCTCTCTCAGTTGATGATGGAGGCTGAGGGTTAGCGGGTAGGAGGTTAGCGGGCTTGAAGCCGCAGCAGACAGAGGACTAGTTGGCAGGTGGCTAGCAAACACGGGGGCTGGAGCAGGGGAAGAACCAACAGGCCGGGGCCGAGTACATGCTGGCAGAGCGTCCGGGTTCTCTACAAAGGTTGTGAGCCAATCAGGCAAAAAATCCCTCAGCCAGGGTTGGGCCCCGAACTCCGGGTGAGCGATGTGGAGTGTGGCCTGTTGTACCTTCTCCACTCCCCACGGAGACAGATGAGTGTGTATGTTAAGTCGTTAATCTCTATGTCCATTGATGCTTCAGTGTAACATACATAACACTTTCAAAATAAAACAGGAACACAGACCAAAGTGATGAAACTTCACAAGAAAATAATAATACTACTACATGAAGACAAAGTCATGACAGTTTATGTGACTCAATTTAAATAAAACTGAAGTCATAGTGCTGGGAATCGACATCCTAAGAAATCTATTACTACTATCGAGCAGCTTTCGATGGCTTTGCATTGGCCTCCAGCACCACTGTGCAACCTGTGTGTAATATTTGATCAGGATATGTCATTTAACTCACACATAAAATTCTTTCTATGAATTGAATGACTATGTCTTCTTTCATCAATGTAATATTTCCAAAAACATTAGGCACATTCTGTGTCACAAAGACGCAGAAAAATGTGTTCCTAGCATTTTTACTTCAAGGATGGACAATTTTAATTCC
The DNA here is from genome assembly GCA_009660295.1 of Lophius piscatorius. Lineage (NCBI taxonomy): Eukaryota > Metazoa > Chordata > Actinopteri > Lophiiformes > Lophiidae > Lophius > Lophius piscatorius. The sequence goes on from VRLP01001868.1 coordinate 37,181, forward strand.
CTATTATTAAGCTGTATTTTTAAGTCTCTGAAGGCTCTCCAGCTGATAAGGGAGCGGGAGTACATGAATATATATTTAACAAACAGATTTATAAACGATCCATGTACAACACTTACTTGGTGATATCAGATCTTGCATCTCTCGCATATTATTTTCCCTGCAGTAGCTATTTAATTCAAAATCTTTCTGTGCACATACGGAGCCCTGAGCCCAAAATTCCACATTATCCAACTAGGGCAATAATCTCCCAATCAGAATCAGATTCTGCTTTGCTGTCATTATACAATGTATAATGATAATAAAGTGTTGCTTCTCTTCTTATAGTATGCTAAATATAGACATAAATATAGAGTATAAAGAATGTAAATAAAATGAAAACAAAAATAGGCTGCAGAGTTGTAAAAAAGCCGAATAAAAATAATAAAAGTTCTAATTTAGAAACATAGGTTACGAAATGTGAAAAGTGCAAAATGTATTGTGCAAGTTGTGTCTGTAATCCTCCTTTGTGCTCTGAGGATGAGGTAATAGTGTATTCAGTCCTGTGTGCATATGTGCACCCACACACTGCAGTCTCTGTGGATGTTTCACAGTCTCATGTGTGTCGGCTCTATGTGTGTTTGCAGTACCTGGGGTCTGTCGTGTGCCTGGACACGGAGGAGGGGTGTGATGGAGGCCACAGCTCTGGGGTAAAAGCTGTTTCTCATCCTGATTGTGCTGAGTCTTATTTTCCTGAACCGTTTTCCAGACGGCAGATGTTCAAACAGTGAGTTACTGGGGTGTGGACTGTCTGTGAATAATCTGCTGGCCCTCTTCCACTTCAGTCTGCTGGAATATGTCAAGGGAGCTCCAATCTAATGATACGCTGTGGGTTGCCTTCAACATTCGATGCAGGTCCCTACACTCAGCATCTGTACAGCTGATGTTCCACACTGTAATGCAGTTGGTGAGGATGCTCTTGTTTAGCATCAATTCCTGTGGGAGCTGGGCCTTTTTCAGTTTTCTAAAGAAGAAAAGCCTCTGTTGCGCTATTTTTTTTATCAGGTTTTAGGGATTGGAGGTCCATGACAGCTGGTTAAACACATTAACTCCAAGGAACTTTACATTCTCCACTCATTTCACGGCTTCTCCATGTATATGGAGGGGGAGTGGCCATCGGACAGTGTTAGTCCTTTGTCATTTGTTGCGAAGTGTACGCAGGGTCACGGGTGTCGATGAGCAGCTCCCATTAAGGGTCGGATGATCGAAAGGTTTTCAGGCGTGTCATTAAATTTTAGCAGGGTCTCTACTCGATTGGCTGACATCAGGGCCTTCTTTTCTCCCTGCGCCTGTGAGAAGGGGCGGAGAATTTGGGTTGCCAAGGTGACATGACGCATTGTAATAATAAAATGAATAGTAATAAGAAGTCAAAAAGTAGAAATTGCAGTTTGTGGCTAATAAGAAAGGACATATAAGAGAGGTTCACAGCTGTCAGAGCAGTGCTTGCTTTAAAGTTAACACTCTATACAGTCAAACGTATCCCTTACCTCCAAATCTCTGCAAAATAGACCAGCCAAACTGTCCATGGCGTTCTCGTCACCCACGAGCCCATACAACTCTCTAATCTTATTTCAAAGTTGTAATGGTCTTAAAGATAAATGTATTGGGTGGTTAAGGAGATAGGATAAGAAAACATGCAAAAAGTCTCATTTTACAATAAAAAAACGAAAAGAAAATATTGATCTTTAAAAATTAAGGGGTGGGGAGAACTACGTTTAAAGCAATACTGGCTGATTTGGACACAACACTTCCTAATATCAGTAAAATATAGTTACAAATTTCATTTACCAGCCCATTTCAAGATGCCATTAATCTAAAAATTTTACCAACCAAATTTTCACCTGTTCATTGGCAGAATTTTTTTTACTTATTACAAGCAAAAATGCATTGTATTCATTCTTTTTTAACTTATTTTTGAAGGTCATTTCAGTGGGTCATTCAAGCATTTCAGAGATGACTTTTCAGGCACTGTGATGTTGATGGATGACTTTAGAAGAGGAAGAAGAAATCCTTAATTGATCACATGCAGCCATTCACCGTACAACATAGAGAAATTATTTCTCAGCATTTGACCCTTGCCTGAGGGAACATTGTCTGGGCCCTTTGAAGCGCCTGGGCGACATGTAGACCCTGCTGGAATTTGAACCGGCTACCTTTCGATCTTCCGATTGGGAGACGACACCCTACCCACTGAACTACAGCTGACCCAATCTCTACATTTGACCCATCCTGAGGGAGCAGTGAGAATGTGGGAACATCAGCACGTTGCAGTGAGAGGTTGAATATATTGGTTAACACTCCTGTAAGCTCCTCTGCACATGTCATTTGTACTGTACCTGCTACTCCATCTGGGCCTGCTGCTTTGTGTTTATTGATCTTCATCAGGGGGGCTTTCACCTGGTGTTGTAGCAACAGTGTCGCATCCCTAGGAGGTGGGTTGTTGCGTGGGGTGTATTTCGCGCTCTGGTTGCCAAATCGGGCGAAGAAGTAGTTCAGCACATCAAGCAGTTCAGCGCTTCCCTGGGCAGCAGGTTGTTTGATTTGTAGTCCGTCGGCGCCTCGCTGCCTTACCACATACCTGCGGGGGTTGTTTTTATTAAATTGCTCCTTGATGTGCTGCTGTTAGTTGAGCTTTACATCTTTAATGCTTCTGTTTGTCGCCCGACCTGAAAGCTTTATCCCTCAGTGTTTTCATAGTGATGTTCATCAATTTGGTTTTGGTTGGAAAAACACCTTTACAGATATTTGAGTCAGAACTTTTAAAGTACGGGAACTTTTAATCTGTGGGAACAGATGTATCAAAGAACTGACTCTTCTGATAGCTGGTTTTGTTCTGTAGTGGTCAGTATAAGCCGGAGTCAGAATGAGGGAAATATAGTCTGATTGTTCTAGGCGTGGAGTTGAATGGACTTTACTTTTATATACTTTTATACATTTTTACTTTTCTAGTCTGCACGACCACTCAAAGCGCTTTTACAACACTAGTAAGCATTCACCCATCCACGCAAACATTCATACAGTGATGATAGAGGCTGCCATGCAAGGCCCCACCTGCTCATCAGGGGCGGTAACCACTCACGCTCACGCCCTCGTTCACACACCAATGGAACAGCCATTGGGAGTTTCAGTATCTTGGGAGCAACTTGAGAGCAACCCAAGTTGCTGCTACAATGCTACAATTATCACGCTGTCAGGATGAGCTTTGACCTGTACAGGCATTATGTAGCTATTCCAATGCTGGCCTAACCTTTGCGTGTCGAGTAATGTATACTGCCAAAATTCCCATTAGCAGTGTTTACTCATGATGTCTCTCCTCACCAGCAGGAAGGTAATTCGGACGGTCTCTGGGATGCGTAGGATCTCCGGGGGAAAGGAAGAAGCGTCAAAACCCACCTTCTTTGTTTTTTTTCCCAATGACATGTAGTTGGGATCGATTGAATGTGTTAATGCTGCTGCCATACTGACACAGGATAAATAATCTAATACTAACAAGACAACAACAAAGAAAAGAGGAGAGGGGCGAGCCACTGCGCATAACTGCGCCGCCTGCTTGGCTCTATCTAGCGCCAACTGAGTCTTTGTTGCTTTTGATTACTACTAATTATTATTATTATTATGTTGACAGGATGTGATATAACAATTTATATATGATAATAATAATGGCTATGATGTTCCATCTTTCAACTTATGCTTGTTCCGGCATTTTGGTCTTTATTTGCATTTAAAATCATTAGAATTCCTTCTAGTCAGTCCCTGTGAGACTGCCATTGTGGGACAAAATTAGGTTAGTATTTTTCCTCTTTTTGAGCTTATTTGTTATACTTTCTTTGTCTACAGTTTAATAGTTTAACTTGTAGAGACCTAATAGAGAACTCACTGAGTTTTTCTATTCATATCTGAGAATAGCCTACCAAGTTTCTGGTGTTATGCATAATACCTACTAAGTCTTTACCATCTTTAGAAATAGTCACGGGGGAAAGTAGATTTTGTTTATAAATAAGTGTCTGCCCTGTAAACATATTTCTAGATTCACTTCCATGTTGCAGGTTAGTTGAGGAATGAAATTAACTTCTTGTCAATGTCTGTTTTAACTCATATTTTACACATAATATGAAGTAATTGTTTAATTAGCAGAAAGACTTGAAGCCAGGGTATGAAGTAAATTACAGATTTGAAATAATTTTTGAGCTTTAAAGGTGCTACTAAGTCCAAAAAAAAAAAACTCTCCAATTTTTACTTTCTTGTATTATCCAAAAAATGGCACAATATATCCTCAAGGATTAAATGTAGAGAACTATTTCATTATTATGTGATTACAAAGTAAACCTTATTACTGTTATTATTATTATCATTATTATTATATATTTTTGGTTTTCAACAGATATAGAACTTAAAGTCAGACTATCACATGCATCTGAACCAGCAGACAAACTCTGGTCCTGATCGCTCCACTTATCCACTTCAACAATAACAAGGCCAGGCATTGACTCAATCTTTCCTGTTTCTCCCTCTTCATCTCCACTTTTTGGCACTTTTCCTTATCCTCCCCCTTCATTCCATCCTACTTTATAATAAAGCATCACAGTGGATTTGGAAGCGTCTTTCCACCCACATCATCCCGCTCCACCAAATAAATCCAACATTTCATTATTTTTCCCCTCCGAGGTATATGTGGGTTAGATCTAATAACAATATTAAAAGACATAACAGTTTGACTGGACCATATTATGACCAGTCGATCACAGCATATTTTAGCATTTGCACAGTTCTGCTTTCAATTTCTGACTGTGAAAATGTGAATGCATACGTTCCCTGCTCAACTTTCAATTCCCCCAAAAAAACAGCTTTGGCAAATTTACTAATTACAAGAATAGCAGCTTGGATCTGAACTCACTAACTTTGTTGGATTGCTTATTTCCTTACATCATGTAGGTTTTTCTCTTCCAAAAGAAACACGTTACGGGATTAATTTGTCAGTTTTCAGCGGTTTCAATCCCAGCCCTCTGAGTCAGTCCCACTTTAGCTACTGGACAGCCAGAAGCACTTAACCTGGCCGCCTCGGTAAACATCCAAGTGTTTTCTCTGTGGACTCTAGCACAAGCAGAGGAAGCTCTAAGTCAGCCTGAAGTCTGCAGAAAAGTAAATAAATTCTAGCTTGAGAGTTCTTCGGCACCCAGGGGACAGCCGACGTGTTAGTATGTTTATAAGAGCACAATATAATTAAGTTATGAGTAAAATCAGTGAAGTTTTGATTTCCAACCTTGAAGTTCACACAAGGAACCAGATTAATTATCAAAATTAACAGGTTATATACAAATCAGCCATAACACAAAAACCACCTGCCTAATATTGTGTATGTCCTCTTTTGCTGCCAGAACAGATTGGATCACAGAACATTAACTATTTCCCCTAATAAAGGCACTGTAGCTTTCCTGTGGGAGTAGACCCAACATGCATCAATAAACCTTGGGGTCCAAGGTTCAGCCGACAACCCCGCCCAGAGGGGTCCCAAATCAGTTTACCTTTAGTGCCAGCCCAGCATAAACACTATGCCAACATTAATATGCGGAACAGTACTGTTACCCAGCAGGGTACTGGCCTAAACTATGGATGGAATGACCCACTGTGGCAACCCCGAAAGGCAACAGCCGAAAGTTGAAGAACAGAGTCCTGGAAAGTCACAGGGGATCTGGTACTAAGAGAAGAAGGCTCTATCTGAGCGTGTGCAAGCTTTGTGGCCAGGTATATAATATTCAGTTCAGCTGGCAGGGAAGTTTTTCAAAGTAGAGGGAGGGACATAAAATGTGCTGAACAAAGCAGAATTAGTGCTTTAGGAGACTTTAGGGTTTCCCTAGCAGCATAAAAGTGAGGGCACCAATTTGGTTTTATTGTTGCTGTTTGACATCAATCACAATAAAATTTATCATATCAAACTCAAATATTTTCTTACAATTGTTTTTGGTTGAGTGTAAATGTGAACTTGATGAGACAGAGTAAAACGGTTTAAAAGTGCGCTGTAAGCATGTCTGCTGTTGGGTGAGTCCAGAATGATGGATTACAACTTAGAAATCTGTATTTAATTAATTTAATGTGGCCGAAGCTAAACGCACAAAAAAGTTGGTGCCTGTAGATGGAGAGAGAGGAAGTTGATTGAGACACACTGGAAAGGTGCAACCAAGGGTGCAATCTAACATGGACCTGCAAAATGATAGACAAACTGACAGGGGTAAACAAACACACACACACACACACACGCACACACACATACACAGAAACACACACGACAGTGCCCGGCTACAGCAAGAGTGTCGTTACATAATCCATAGGTGAAAATAAATGGCAGGGAACATCTTCATCTTCCTAAGTTTTCTTTGAATTTAAATTTTTTGTTGTCACATCATTATATCCCCGAAAGTCTGAGATATAAGGGAATTGACATTGCGTCCGCCACAGATCCTTGTTTGGCTCAAAAACAATTTCATTGATCATTTTCACATTTCAGACCTATATTAACCTTTGTGAGACTTTAGTCGTTGCGATTTACACCAAACTTGGTGCAATTGAATCGCCTTGAAGAGATCAATCTTGTATGCTTTGTGGTTTACTGTAATAGTTCATATTTAACTTACTATGAGGAGTGTTTTATGAAAAAAAACTGTTTCGGGACTGTTAGAATGATTGTGAGCGGCTGAATGGTGCAGCAAAAAAGATGAGGTGGAGTGGAGATGGTCTAACAAACTATTTGTGCTTATTTAAAGCTGTAATCAAATTTCCCAACAGGTATCACAGTAACAACTTTTAGCAGTCTTACTAAGGCCCCGGCAAGATAAAAAATGGCGCCTTTTATGCAGTTGGACTGCATACCCTAATTGAGCTCAACCATTTACCATTGTATCTCAATAACATTCAAATGTTCCATTATGTCTAGTAAAATAAAGACTAATATAATTTCACCCAACCATTAATTGTAATACCCTGTTGTGATTAAACCCCCAAATAACCACCTGCCTAAATTTATAATAGTTAAGTAAATGAAAGCCAACTACAGAACACCCCCCATCCTCTCCTATCAAGTGGACCCTCCCGGAACCTTTTAAGAGTGCTTGTTTCCCTAGAACTCTTTTGGCCCAAACACCCTGAAGGAGACATGGAGCAGGTAAGTTATAAGTAACAAAGGGCTCTTTGTTACTTTTTCTTCCCCCTCTCCAAGTTGGGAGCAGTACCTCAATCTTCCGACATTCTGGAGAGCCAGTCTGCCACCACATTGGACTTCCCTGACCTGTAGTGAACTGTGAAGTTGTATGGCTACAGCGACAGATACCATCCTGCGATGTGCATGTTGGCATCCTTCATGCGGTGAAGCAACTGAAGAGCCCGATGATCCGTTTCCAGGATGAAGTGCCGTCCAAGCAGATAGTACTTGAGAGTTTCCAGTGCCCACGTCATCACCAACACTCCTTTTTTCCAGTGGAGTATTTTGTCTCTCTGTCAAGAAAGGTCCGACTAAGGTACACCACTGGCCTCCGCTCTCGCTCCACCTCCTGCAGCAGCACCTTTCCAAAGCCGACTCCAGAAGCGTCCATCTGCAGGGTGAAAGGTTTGTCAAAAGCTGGACTGTGCAGGACCGAGTGATTGCAGATGGTGTCCTTTAGGTCTCTGAAGGCTCTGTCATACTCATCTGTCCCGTGTGGTTGGAAACTGTGGCTTTAGTCAGGTTATTTGGCACCGCCGCTCTGTTTGCAAAATGAGGGGCAAACTTGAGATACCATCCCACCATGCCAAGGAATCCTTTCACTTCGGTCAATAGCATGAGGGTTGATGGTAAGACCTGCTGCTCTGATTTGTTGTAGGACCTGCTCCAGATGACCCTTGTGCTCCTCCCAGGTTTGGCTGGAAATAGCCACATCATCATCTTTCTTTGGAACAAGCACAATGTGACTAAACCACTCACTGCAAGAGTCCTCAATAATCCCCAGTTCCAGCATCAGCTTGATCTCTTCTGGCAAAATAGGAATCATCCGCTGAGGAATTCTGTAACTTCTCTGCCGGATTGGAGCGTTGTCCTTCAACCGAATCTTACACCCGAGAGGTGAAACCCGGGGTATCTCCAAAGAGTACAGGGTCAAGAAGGGGCTTGTTCTCTACCTGCTGTGTGGGAGATAGATGTGACAGGTCAGTTTCCAAGGGCTCTGCTGCAGTGGTGTGGCTTGTAAAAAACTTCTCATCTGTGTCCTCATCCTGGACAGCACGTACAAGCAGCTGCTGGTACATAGGTTCCTCACGGCCTTGGAATTCTTTGAGAAGATTTACATGAAAAGTCTGAAACTTTCTTTGTATTTCTGGCATGTTAAGTTCATATGTTACCTTTCCCACCCATTTGATGACTTCATAAGGTCCCTGCCATTTAGTCAACAACTTACTGTCACTCGTTGGCAGCAGTAAGAGTACCTTCTGACTTGGATTGAAGTTTCTCTCCCTGGCCTTCCGGTCATAATTGGCCTTTCGGTTTTGCTGGGCAGAACTCATGTGATCATGTGCCACCACGTTTTCTCCTCAGGCATTGGAATTTCCAAGTAGTCTCTGAGAAGGTCCAGTGGTCCATGTAAGAGGCCTAGACCTGGCAGCCATATAACATCACCTGGGGAAAATCCAGTTGACACTTCGAAGTTCCCAATAAGCAAACAAAAGGTATGGCAGTCACTGATCCAAGTCATCTCCTGCGTGTGACACAAACTTACGCGGCAATGTCTGGTTATAGCACTCTACCAACCCATCCGTCTGGGTGTGGTAGGAGATGGTCTTAATGCCGTTCATTCCTAATACTTGATAAACCTGCTTTAACAATTTTGGAAAAAAAGTTTGTCCCACAGTCTGTCAGAACCTCCTTGGGTATGCCAACCCTAGAGGTAACCTGTAAAAGGCAGCTTTCTACTTTTCCAGCTTTAATTGACCTAAGAGGGAAGGCTTCTGGATAACAGGTTGCACAATCACATATAACTAATATGTAATGATGGCCCGAGGAACTTTTTCTAATGGTCCTACGATATCCATACCTATTCTCTCAAAAGGTGTGTCTATGGCAAAGGTTGGAGTTGTGCACGTGCAACTCCTTTTGCTGAGGTAAGCTGACATGTTTCACATGAACTACAGAACTGAGAAATTTGGGTGTACATCCCTGGCCAAGCAAAACGATTTGCTATCCTGTTCAATGTTTTCTGAAACCCCATTTGACCTGCCCATGGAATAAAATTACCTTATTCTAAGAATTTCTGTCTGAACTGCTGTGGTAGTGAATAAACATCGCTCCACATTTCTCCTGGGACCAATCTTGATAAAACTAATGTCTGGAAACATGCAGGTCAAGTCAAGTAACGCTACCTCCCGCTGTCCATTGATGAGTACTGGTGCTGTGCGGGCTACCTCACATACTTTATTTACCATAGTTGGTCTTGGCACTGAACACAGGAGAGATGGCTTTGTGTGAGTCAAAACTGGACAAAATTTCTTGGTGTGGCCTGAACATGAGGACTGAGCTGCTTGTTGTTGGAGAACTGTCAATTTTATGGCTGACCAGCCCCCACTTACCCTCAGTGGACTAACTTGACTGGGCTTGTTGGTTCTTCGAACCAAAGGCGGTGTTGCGGCTCCCTTTTCTGTCTGATGTGAAGACCTCTGCAAGGCGAGCAGCTTCTTCTGCTGTCTTTGGGTCGTGTTCTCCAACTTTTACTCTCTTGTGATTTTCAGAGTCAGAACGTAGGCACTTCGAACTTTACCTTTGAGCAGAGGAACAAGATGCAGAGCCCACTCACTTTTGGGCCAACGAAACACGTGAGCCATCCTCTTAAACATGGTCAGGAAGTATTCAACATCATCCTCTGTGGATAATGGCAGCTGTTTCGGTTCCCTGTGGTCAAGAGGTTCCCTCTGTCTACTCCAAACTTGACTCCACTGGCCAGTCGTCTCTCCTGGATCATCATCTTCATTGTCATTGGCGGGACTTCACGCTCATGTCTGTATTCTTTTTTCATCATATTCAGCTGTTGCTGCATTTGTGAAAATTGATGCTGCATGCTTTTCCATCGCTGCTTCTGACAAGAGGATTCCTTCTCCACCTGTTTATGTGTCTCTGACTGAGACTTCATTAGAATTTCACCAGAACATCAAGCTTTTACTCTGCTTTACCCTCTGCCATGGTGCCAGGGTCCCTTGAAGAGCAAGCCTGCTCTGAGTCCTCTTGACCATTTTTCTTTCCACCTCTTGTGATCATTTTTACTGTTGCGTAGGTATCCCACTTCTGACAATACTTGTTCCATGTCTCCTCCAGGGTGTTCGGGCCAAAAGAGTCCAAGGGATACAAACACTGAAAAGGTTCCGGAAGACTCCACGTGATATCTCCTAACACGGGGAGGAGGGGGTTGTTTCGTAGTCGGCTTTCATTTGCTTAATTATTATAAATTTAGGTAAGTGGTTAGTTGGTGGTTTAATACAACAGAGTATTACAATTAATTGTTGGGTGAAATTATGTTAATCTTCATTTTACTAGACATAATTGAACATTTGAATGTTATTCATAGGACTAGATTGTTGGGTATTTTTTTTCTTAACCACAAGGTCAAGCATACCAGTAAATAGCAGTATCTCACTTATTTCGTCTCAGTTAAAATGTTATCGGTAATATTCAGGACGAGGTGAAGGGGTGATGAGTCGGAGACAGTTAGAGCTTGTTTCACAGATGAACGGGTAAAGCCAGTGGCTGACTGTCAGTGTCACAGGGATTTAAAGTGTGTGTGTGTGTGTGTGTGTGTGTGTGTGTGTGTGTGTGTGTGTGTGTGCGTGTGTGTGTGTGTGTGTTTGGAATTAGGGGTGAAGGGTGACACTTGTCCTCCCTCTCTTTTCCCTTCTGACATATAGAGATCTGCGTCTTCCTTCTGGCTCCTTCCCAAAGAGATCGTGGGAGGATAGGATAACCCTGCCTCAAAACAAAAATAAATAAATAAAATGACATACAATAAACAAACCAAATCATGACAGAACAGGAAAAATAGCTCCCGTCAGCATCAACTCGATATTTGGGTTCTGATAAGGAAGTAAAAATAAATGCTCACTTTCCATTCCAAGTGTATTTATTTATATGATTTTTTACTTTCTGCTTAATGGCTGAGATTCACTCTAGTTTATTCAAAATACAGATTTTTGCATTGGTATTGGAAAAATATTTCGTTTTTTATTATTTAAAAGTAATGAATTTCGTCTTCATAATTATTTTGTACAATAAAAACCACATAAGATTCTTTCTTTTCGGTGTTTTTTGTGCTTTTGTGCCAAAACTGAATGGCTTTCAAATTCAACACAACACTTACACTAAAACCGCAAAGATAAATATGGTTTTGTTGCCAAACATGTGATGCATGTCTTCTGACACCTTCCTAGCAGAACCAGTTTTAGGGTTTTTCAGTAATTTGTGCTACAGCAGCTCTTCTGTGGAAGACTTGGGCTTCCCTTTACTCCCGTACATCAACGAGCCTTGGGCACCCATTACTATTGTTTTTCTTGGTAAGTCCACTTTGGAACTAACCTCTGAACACCAGAAACAGACCAACAAGACCTACCGTCCTGGCGAGATGCTCGGTCCCAGTAATCTAGCCATCACAGTTCGGGCCATGTCAAAGCCACTCAGATGCCCACCAACTTTGGGACAATTTTTTTATGTATATCCCGCCCCTTGACTCTAAATGATCTGAAACATGCTTCAAAAGACTTTCTGTAGGGAGACTTTGGGGATAAACACTTATTGGACTAAATCCCCTAAACCGCAAGTCGGTTGGTCCCTTGTCTCTATAAATTATGGTTTCTGAGATCTGGAACATTTTAAAAGTTCGACCTTAGCAAAACACCAAATATTATGTGTTAGTATTGCGTTTGGCAAGCCTATAATTATGAATCACAAAATTGGAACCAATCTATTCCAGATGACCTGAAATTTGCTCCTAAACACAGCATACTTTATTATTGTGAAATCTAAAACATTTAAGCCCTTTTTATTAAATATCCTTAATTTCCAAATTGTGGTCTTTAGATGTAAATAGATTGTATTGTACATCCATTTCAACTGTAATTTAGTATTAAGAGAAACACACACATCATTACTGAATAAACAATGGAGTTTACAAGTGACCATCGATATTCATTTTGGCTCCTATATGCTGCAGGGATTAGCAGAGTCAGGAGGACAGGCAGGAAGTAGGGCCTTTCAAACGATTTTATCCATGTCCCTGCTGCCAGTCAATCACATAATGTAACTCTGCATTCAGCTGCTCTACATGAGCCAGATGAGATCAGCGGTATTGTTTTGTAGGGGTCAAGTGTTTATTTCAGATTTTTTTTCAGCAACTTAAACTCAAAACAACCCAAAACAGTAACACACCACCATGCTGGAGTGTCCTCAGCCCTTTTAATACCAGCTCGGTAATGAAGGCTTTCCTCCACACACCCAAGACACCTTTTTCTTTTGTTTACCTGGGAGGCCTCAAATTCCCCAGATTGAGCTGGAGGTTTGTCTCTGTGAAGTAGGATGTCTTAAGCTAGGTGTACACTGTACGCCGTACGACTTTTGAGACGTGTCTGTTTAATTTCAAATCACACTGTACGAATCAAACGTTTGGGGAAGCTCACGATTGGTGTGATCAAACAGTACAAACAGATCCACCTGCACATCCTGTATTACCCCCTCCGGCTTTATTAGCTTGTTGTCACTATTAGCGATAGTCAATACATTTTTTTTTGAAAACTCTAAGGCAGAAAAGTTTGTTTTTTAGCTACATGCTAGGCAGGTGTGTCAACAACACATTGCCATTGAGATAAACTGCATGATGCGTTCAATGTCTATTCAGTTAAAAACTGTTTCAGGTGACCCAGAAATCTTAAGGTCATAGTCATCAAGATGTGTTCAAATAATTTTGTCAAATCTGTTTTTGGCGAAAACTTGAATAAAAGCTTTTTGAATTTTTAGAAATGTTTTCATGGCCTTATCAAATCGATATAAGATAGGGAGTTGTGAGAAATGTTTATGCTAAAACACATTACCCTTTTTTACCCTTCTTTGTCTTTGACTTAGCCATTTACTTCTACTGGCGGCTTTTAAGATTTCCAGTTGTGAGCCATATAAATAATAAGTTAAAGTGTCACTCCTGCCGCTACACCTTGTGTTTACACCGGTGTCTATTTCTTCTGCGGGACTACCTAAGCAATGCAACTTAAAAAGCCCTTAAGCCTCCAATGTTCATACAGTTGTTCATACAGATCGGTGGGTCGGATGCAGATGAGCATAAAAAAAACAATTGTAGTGATTGACAGCAGGGACTTCAGAAGAAAACTCTGGTGAGATAGAAATGATGATAGAATGATGGAGGGATAAATAAGCTGACCCAGAAGTGCATTACAAATATGCATATTCAACATAATAAGTGTCACCAATCAATAGAAAGTTTTGTAAAAGAATTTACTTTCAAAGATGACCGCTCTCCGTTAGTCTTCTATCTGATGCCAAATTCCACGTCACCACGATGAAACACAACTCACGAAAGCAAAATCACCCCTGCAAACTAATTTCTTGAGTATTCTAACTTATCATAAAAGAACAATCACTGACATGACTACCTAAGTCATAGAAGCTTATATTCATCACATCAGATTATATAAGTAGTACAATGTCGTCAATTTAGTTCTCAGCTTTTGACCCGGGCCTGAGGAGCATTGGGCAGCCCCTGTGAAACACCTGGGGAGAAGATTGGGTTTGAGGGTCTTGAACCAGTCTGCTCTACCCACAGAGCTACAACTCTTAGGTCTAGCTTGAGGTTCACTAGAAAAAATGTCCTTTTAAAAAAAAAAAAAAGGTATTAAAAATGTAATAAAGGTAATTTTAGCTTGTAATAAGTAAAAATAAATCTGCCAGTAGAACAAGTGAAAATTTGCTTGGTAAGATTTCTTAAAAGATTAAGTTAAAGGGCCTTTTGAAATGTGCTGGTAAATATAATTTTTAACTATGTTTTGTTAATTTTAGGAGGTTTTGTGTCTCAGGATCAGCTTAAAATTTAGTTTTTTGCCACCCTTTTTTTAGGCAAGTATCACATTTGTTTGGGTTTTTTTTTCGTTTTTACTGTAACACGAGTATATTTTCATTTAAAAGTAAAAATAAAAAATCATATCTCCTTAACCACCTCGTACATTTCCCCTGTGGAGATTTACATAATGTGTCTCTACTTAGCAGTGACACTATTCTAGATTTAAGACCATTTCAAGTTTGAAATAAGATTACTGTCATATAAGAGTCATATTTAAACATTTTGCAGTGCTATTTCTTTTTAAGTTAGCTATAAATACTAAATTTGAACTTTGGAGACATATTCAAGATTCTTTGACCTAACAAGATGAAAACAAGCCCCTATGTCTCAGTTGAACAGTAACTTGTTCAGGGATGTTGCAATAAATCAAGGGCAATAAGATATTTTGACCGAAAATTAGACAAATATTCTTGAGAAGATTTTGAGTTCTTGCAGTGTTTGGTTTGCAGAGTGTGAAAGAATTACCATATTACTGTGTGTCCATGCAAATGCAATGTGTTACACTCAGAAAATTATTACCATCCATACATTTTTTCGATTTTAACCGGGGTGGGGTTGTGGTGGCAGCAAGTTAAGAAGGGTCCCTCTCCCCAGCTACATTCTCCTGCTCATCCTGGGAGTCATTCCCAGAGCACATGAGGAATACAGTCCTTCCAGCGGGTTCAAGGTCTACCCTGGGGTCCCCTCCCGGATGGATATACTCGATGTCTCCAATTCCTGGAAACATCCTAATCTGATGCCTGAACCACCCCGCCATGTGAAAGAGCAATGTTTCAATCCAAGGTCCTTCCTTATGTCCGAGCTCCGCACCAGAGCTCTACGGCTGAGCCCAGCAAGCCTCTGAAAATAATTTGACCATAGAAACTCGGTTCAATACATTTTTTAAAACCTGCAGTACTTGATCCCACAGATTGCCTTCTTTTGTGCTAATGCAGCATTTTATAAATGAGGCTGCAGGGCCTTTTTGAATGGAGACTGGATGGGTTCTGTTCAGATACTCCAACCTCCTCTACCGGCCCAAAAGAGCAAAAAGAGCATAGTGTCATTTCGGGTCTATTTTTTTGGAAGTAGCATGAGCCGAAAGTCTTGGGCACAATCAGAATAATAGTCATCCATCACCAGCCACAAAGTTTGAATGACAAAAGGTTTAAAATTCGGCAGAAAACAAGAACAATATGGCACCAAAGATGAAGATGGAATAACCAAAAACAATCCTCTTGTTGACTGGCAGTTAAGAAACGCATTTGAATCTGAGAGACAACATCCTGTTGAAACCCTCAACTTAACTAGAAACAAATAGTTTGTGGAGAGGTTCTGAGAGGATATGATGAGGGGAAGGAGAGTGGGACGACTTTCTTTAGGAGTGTTAGTTTAGAGTGAGAAAAGAGAAAATAAGAGGTTGCGGAGAGAGATTGAGAGAGAGGGGTATTGAGGGCAGGAGAGCGGGAGAGCGGGATTAGGAGGTGCGGGATAAGCCTGGCTGGGTGGATCAAAGTATAAACATTGAGCCAGCATATGAACGTGTGTGGGGGCGCCGGAGTGAAATCGCCAACGATAAGGCTGTTTGTTGGAGGTAAGGCAGGAAGCTGAAAAAGAAAGTTTATTATACAAACATGCCTGGCTCACTTTTTCTCCCCTCTCTCTCCCCCTGTGTCTCGCACACACTCACTCACACAGGGAGGGAAGAAAAAAATAACATAGTTATGCAAGTTAACACAAACTGTCTTTGTCCTCTTTAGGTCTCTTTCTCTCTTGATCTAGCGCACACATTTCACGCCACACGCCTCCTCTCAGCGGGCCACACAAAACCACAGACCGGGCCCACATGGGCTGAAAGAATCAAGGGTTGAAGGACACAAACATGCACACATTTGGACAAATAATACACTCGCTCGTACCTCAACCACAAAAGCCAGCACCTAAATACACACACTGACAGCCAAGCTCAACAGGCACACGCACACAAACACACAAACACACACACTCTGTATACTCATGTTCATATGCACATACTCTGGAGGCCCTGTACCGAAGATGAGGGGATTTCCGGCCTGATGCTCTACAGCTGTGGGACGACACCCAGCACACCGCCAACCTGATGCAAAGTGATGACCTCATGAAATGGGAGTAACCGAGAAAACAAACTACACACAGAAGCACAACTTTGACAGTGCTTTATGGAAGATGCAAATTTCCATTGAAAATCTCAAAGAGGAAAGAAATTGTCGTCAGTCCACCTTATTTTGTAGCTCACATGTTGAGAATCCCTTTAAGACACTGAGCATCCATTCTAATTAACTGTCTTTATCTTTATCTGTCTGTATTAGCATTATGGGAGACCACATTGGAGTTTGCATGTTCTCGCATGTTCTTTTCATCGCCCGTAGGTGTGAATATGAGCATGAGTGGTTGCTTCTATTTGTGTGTTAGCATGGCATGTATTAAACTGGTGACTTGTTCAAGGTTTATCTTGCTTTTCAGTGTCAGCTGCTGCATTTCCAGATGGGAGATGAAGAAGAATTGTACCTGATGCTTAAAAATATAATTATTTTGAAGAAAATTATCGAATGTGCTTCTCAGCATATCCTCCACTAACTTTCAATTACTGCACTTAATGTCAGTGGTGTCGTTTGCCGTTTGGTGTGCAATCTGAAATCCACCCCCACTGAACACCCCACACTGTTATTCAAACATTGTCTTCTCTGAGGTGTCATGTAGACATGGGTCAGACTGATACATATATTGTTAAATGCCGTGAGTCTAAAGCCCTCCTGCATGGGACTTATTTTACTTGAAAACCTTGTCATGTCATTTCTGAAATTTCATGTATTTGCAAGTGATATGTCATGTCTGTGTTTAACTTAAATTTACTGACACTTTCCCACTGATATAATTCCAGGGCTCTGCTGAAAATCCGCAACTGCAAACAAGTTAGCAGATCCAACATATGGAACATATAAACATGTGTGTATGTAAACATACATAAATAAACATACATTGAATAAAGATTAATGAGGTATAGATATGACAAAAACAGTCCAAACTCCAGGAAGAGAAACAGACATAAAGTAAGGTTAGTCCAGTGCAGTTGTGCAAGAAAGCAATTGGTATTAATGATGGAATGCTTCAGCATTTTATTTATTTTATGTTGTTCCAGACACAACACAGTCTCACAGTGAGCTGTTGTAGATTCTGACAAAGGACCTGCGGTAGAGCTCTGTCTTACATCGTCGATGAAGCAGTCCGCTGCTGTAGGAGCAAGTCAGAGCTCCCAATGTCTCATGTGGGGGTGAGGGGTGTTGTCCAGGATGGATGCCCCCCCCCACAGCATAGAATATTGCAGATAAATAAGTGTCATAGAATGTTTTTAATAGAGTCCCAGACACTCTGAAGGACCCCAGTCTCCTAAGCATGTGGAGATGACCTTGTACCGTCTTATACAGGACATCTGTGTTGTCCGACCAGCCCAGTTTATAGTTCAGGTGAACATCTAGGTATTTGAATGACTTCAGCTTTTCGATGTCCAAACCCTGGATGTTCTGGATTCTGTGAGGACCTCCGGCAGAGGTCAATCACCAGCTCATTTGTCTTACTGGTGTTAATCCAAAGTTGATGGACCTCACACCAGTTCACATAGTCCTTGATGGTATTTCTCTACTTCAGATCGTTCCCCTCTGATATATCCGACAATGGTTGAGTCATCGGAGAACTTCTGGAGATGGCAGTGAGCTGTGTTGTTTCTGAGGTCTGATATGTAAATTGTAAACCGGAAAGGGGAAATACTGTCCCCTGTGGAGATTCTGTGCTGCATGCCACCACGTCAGACACACAGTCCCTACTGTGGTCTGTCAGTGAGGTAGTTTCTGTTCAATGCAGGCAGGCGTTGGTCAACACCTGCTTCTTCCAGCTTCCTTCTCAGCAGTGGAGCCTGGATCGTGTTGAAAGCTCTGGAGAAGTCAAAAAACATGACCCTCACAGAGCTTTTGGGTTCTCCAGATCTGTGCAGCAGGTAAATGACAGCGTCATCAACTCCAATGCCTGGCTGGTAGGCCACTGGAGTGGATTATGGTGGGAGCTCACCTGGGGTCGAAGATGCTTGAGAAAAACCCTCCATGATCTACATCAGGTATATATATACAACGTACAAATCATTCTATTGAGACATTTTGCAACAACTCATGTGAGTGAGGCTGGGTTCTTAGCTCTTGCTAACATGAGGAAAGCAATAGAACAGTGTTTAGAAAGACTGAAACTGCATCCAGTATGAATATGTGAAGACTTTCTATTATGGCTTTATTATTTATCAATGGTGAAGTGAGGCATTATGGGCTGAAGTTATATTTTCCCAGTTTAACCATTGGCTCAAAATGCTGTGTGGAAAACTCCACTTCGATGTCGATCTAACTTAAAAGTTTGTAGTAAGTTTGATATTCAGATAAAAAGCAGGATTCTATTTCTACTGTGTATGTCTGTGTTTACTTTTTGTTTCTGCCGAAGAATTACAAATAAACCAACAACGACATAACAGTGAGTCCGGGCCTGGGTTACATGGACCGTTGGAAATTGGCAGGGATAGAATGGATGAATCATTTTTAGGCAGGACTCAGCAGAAACCCAAAGAAAAAAGAGGTCACTACTTAGATAAACAACCTGCATCACTCATCTGGTCTTAATGAAAGCAAACAGTCCTCACAGAACTCCTTAATCTCAGTAAAAAAATATTTTTTTTAAATCCGTCATTTGGCTATTTGCATTCAATCCCCTTTTCATCTCTCATCTTTCACAACCCAGTGCTCCGTGGCCTGACTCAGCACTTTGATTAGAAGGATCCATTCCATTCAGTCTCTCTGCTGTTTTTTTTTCAGTCACTGCACTCAAAGAGCTGCCAGAAGCAATTTAACAACTCACATACGTCCAGTTCTGGCTCCAGGAGTCCACTTTAACTGTGGGTTGATTTCACATTATGTGCAATCTGGGGTCCATCACCATCTGTCTGTGCTGCTTTTACTGGCCTTATCCAAGAAATACACTCCGCTGATTAACTATTCTTAGGTCAGCTAAAAGGTAGACAAATAAAAAGGAGACTGTGGACGGACTGTAGCTGGAAGATTGCACAACTGGGTCGACATAAAATGAAAGACTTAAGCTGCACGAATCAATGGTAATGACCTATGAAATTATTGAATGTGATTTCAAAGGAGGAGCTTGCTGTAAGCAGACATCACCTGATACAGTGCTTGACCTCAATTTTGAATACTGTTTTAGTGTCTTTTTAATTTGAATTACTCTGTCAACAGAAAATTCTGCAGGATCATGTTTTATTTTTTCTGTGTCTGGCTATCCTCACATTCAGAAAGATTTCCCTTTGCTATGGTGATAGGCTAATCACAACCTTTTATCATAAATGAATAAATAATAATAATAATAATACATTTAATTTATAATGCACTTTACATTTGGATCAAATTTGGATCAGAATTGCGCCACTGATTTGTATTTACACAGTGTAAGAATAGCTGCTATGTGTGAGTCAATAAGGTTTGAGCATGAATATTAGGCTTTCTTTGTATGATGATGGCTAGCATTTAGTAAACTTTCACAGATTTCATCAGCAGTTCACCTAAATCCATTTATGAACAATTTGAGACGAAAAGAAAGTTGCTGAATCTTAATTTTCATCATTATTACTATTAAATCGGCAAGGCCCGATTTTGATTTTCTTTTTACATTTTTCATACAGCGACGATACCAGTGAACTACTGTTCTTTAGGTTTAATGGGTGACCATGGTAGCTGTTGACTGACACTGGCGTAATAGTGCAGTGTTGAGCTGATGTCATAAAGGCAATAGAAACAGAACATTATGTTCTTTTTATACCAAATGTGACACAAATGTTTTACATTCAATATCGATGCACAGACGCAAGTAGTTTGCAAAAAATTGAGAGGTTTGTGACTAGAACGCTGCCAATGCAAGAATGCAAATGATGGAAATTTGTATTTTTCGCCTCCCAAGATGCTGTTTCACGGATGCCTATCACCTTTGAGATTTCCTAAAAGTCACACGTGGAGTAAGCTCATCAGAGCCGGTTGATGTTATCAACTTTGTGTCGGGGCGATTGGGTTTTCAGACTTATCGGTGACTTCACAACAGATACATAGTAGCAGTTGATTTAACATTGCACATGGTTGAAACCGTTCCTGCTTGTTCGCAGTTTCTCGTCTTGCGTGAGTGAAACTAGATGATATTCAAACTAGTAAAGTGAGGCTTTAGGTTTGAATGCAGCATTATGTTGTGGTTCACGCTGCCTTTTTTATTAAAGGTCGAGTGCGTAAATTTTGCTCGGGGGAGGCATTGCAAGGTCTCGGTTTCCCCTCCTCTACTGGCGCTGGCAGGGGAGCTCAGTTCAATCCTCCAGTATGTCGGAGGAGGCCGTAGGATTCAACTTAAGAGGCTGCTTCACTGTGCAGCTGCTTGGAAAGAGGCTGGCGGTGCAGAGCCAGCTCGGGCAGCTCGAGCCCCAGCCGCTCTGGATCTCCAAGACCCTCTACAATTTTTTCTTGCCGTTGAAAGTAGAAGGCTTGGCGCTCTGTTTTTCTTGTTCTGAATAATATTTATAATCCTCCATTTGTCAAACCACAGTACCAACTTAAAATCGTAAATTCTTCTCCAGATGTCTGTAGGAACATCCAAAGGAACAAAAGGTGCCAAAACGTCTATACAAACATTAAAAAATAAATGAAAGGAATAATTTTACTTTTAGCTGAAAAACACACCCAAAAATACTAGTTATGGATATTGTCATGACTTTGTGTTTATGTAGTATTATTTTATTGTGAAGTTCCGTCATTTTGGTCTGTGTTCATTTTCCCTCTCTGTGTCTGTCCTGTGATTCTGTTCTCCTCTTGTGTGATTTGTCATTATATTCACCTGTGTTTCCCCTCCAGCTGTGTCTCATTGTCTTGTTAAATCAGTGTATATAGTCTGTCCTAAACCTTTCCTTTATTGCCAGTTTGTTGTTTGATGTTTCCACATGTCATCACTTGTCCCACCCATTTCCCAGTGTTTTTTTCCACGTAAGTCATTTCCTATAGTTTTTGTTAGTGTTTTCGTTATTTCTGTTTGCTCCCCTGTTTTTCCTCCTGCCTTTATTTGGATTAAAATAAATATTTTAACTGCATCTGCTCTGCTCCCGCTGTCCTGTGTCTACACCTGGGCCCAAGCCTTGCCCCAACGAAAGTTCTTAAAAAATATTATATTCCATTCATTCAAAGAGTTACTCATGAATACCCACTCATTTTTACACATTGGACCTTTAAAGGTAGAAGGAGTCCCCTTGCTACCTTAAACTGCCATTCAGTGTGAGTCAAAAAAGCTTACACGACATACTATCATAATAACAACAACGTTTCCTAGGATAACAATTAAAGACTAACCTGGAATTTATTTAATCAGTTAAAGACCAATTTGGGTAATAATATGAATTTAATAATAAAGTAATAGCAGTTTAGTACACGTAAAGCACGGACAAATAGTCAATTAGTATAAAGATGAAACCCAATTTGATAGGCGATACACTCCCGGACCTGAACTCCCAGGAGGGCCGCGTCAGGGGTGGGTGTCTTGTGGTAAAAGGCTGAATCACCCATTGATCCTGAGGTACACAGAAATTTAGGACACCTTGAAGCCACTGAATCCAACCTGGATTGGTTATGGAATCTGATATTCTATATTTGATATTCACAACCCTCCCCCAGCCCCACTCTCATATCGGTATATGCGAACAAGGAGCTGTACCACCTAGTCCTAATCAGAACCTACCTATCTTCGGGCAATGTCACATGTTCTTGTTATACATTGAAATCGATATTATCATATCCAGATGCATTTTAGTCTGAACAATCAATAATGCTCTTTGGAAACAGAAAATGAACCGAGAAGCTCTGAACTACCTAGCATTGGCAAATGTGCTTGACGTTTCCAGGCATCGCGTTTGTGCAGGATATTATCTGGAACAGTTATTGGTCTCTCTGATTACAAGTCATCAACATGTACTTTCAGCAAGTTCACATCCAAAAGGAACATGAAGGAAATCAGAACCTTTGGGAAAAGAAAAGATGACGCATTTTGGAAACTGCTGCATCAGAGAGGTTAATTGTATAAATAGCCATTAGCAGCAGTGATTTATGATGCCCCGAGAGTCTCCACTGGTGAAATATATTTCACTCCACAGAGGTGGTTAAGAGGCCAACATAAGAATACAGTGGTGTATTTGGCACGATGTGAATGTTCAGTAAACCGTATGAAGCAGGGAGAAAACCATCAAACTGTTTGCCTCATACCAAAGACTCTCCACAACTCAGTATTTAGTAGCCATTAAGGCCAACCCGCAATGATCAAAGCGATTATCTGGTAAGCCTGTGTGACCGACTGTTGTCATTGGCCAAGGCGTCCACAGTAAACTTAGATTGATGCTCAGTCTGGAGAATCCATTACCAGTCAGCCTCAACAACCTCAGGATAAATATGCAGTCTGAAGTGAGTAGAGACTCAGCTGAGTCAGGAAAAACATACCGGTTTTGGACTTCATATTCTGATTAAGATGAAGGAGAGTACAGAGAAAAAGAATAGTGAGAAAAAGAGTATACAAGTAGGTTGGACACATACAAAGTGTGACACCACAGAAAGGTAATCCGTGGGTGGGATACAGAAGTGTTTCCCACAGGTTGAGAATTTTCTTGCGGTGGTGGGCGGGGGTGGGCGGTGGTGGGCGGTGCAGCGCAGCATGCGACAAATAGGTTCCCTCGTAAAGTATTTATGTATGTACGTATGTTTCTGAATGAATAAACAATCAAAATAAATACCTTAAACTTACTTAATTTCAAATTTAAAAAAAAACAACTTTTAATGGATAACATTAAGAGGTTCTGGGTATATGGGGGGCATATGGATTAACAGTAATTTGTCTTGTGAGCAAAAGATAATAAGTTGTGCCCACAATATTTATTTTTCTCAAGGGACTATAGGGATTCCGTAGTTTCCTCCTTTTTGTGATCATAAAAACATTCAGAGCAGTGTCTCATGACAAACACCCTCTCAAGTTTAACTGTTTATCTGCGAAGGGGAACGCTGACGTTCAGAGAGAGCAGAATAAAAGGACTAAATTAAACTGCAGCTTCTGGCTGTATCCATTGGTCCAGATATCTATGTGCATCTACCTGTTTTAAATCTCCCCACATCCAGAAGAGTCTTTGGTCTTCCCCTTTTTTCTCCTGCCTGGCAGCTCCATCTCCAGCAGCCTTCTACTAATAGATCCACTATCCCTCCTCCTCACTTGTCCAAACCATCTCAATCTGGCCTCTCTGACTTTGTCTCCAACATTTATCCTTTCTGAACATGTCTATCCTCCTCACTCCCAAAAAACAGCTGAACATCTTCAGCTCTGATCACTCCAGCGCTGACTCCTGTCTTTTGGTCAGAGCCGCCAACGCTAAACCATCCAGCTGAGCTGCTCTAGCCTCAATCTTGGAAACCTTACCCTCTTCTCCACCCACTCCACTTTGCCTGCACTCACTACTTCACCTCGTACTCCCAGTTGCACTTTTACTTCTCGCATCCTCACCGTTCCTGCTGCATGCCTTTCATTCACAATCATTTATTCTGTCTTGCTGCCACTGACCTTCATTCTTCTTCTCTCCAGCTCATACCTCCAAATCCCCAGGATTTCCTCCACCTGCTCCCTGCTCTCGCTACGGATCACAGTGACATCCGCAAACATCATAGTCCACAGAGGCTTTCTGTCTACCTCATCTGTCAGCCTGTCCATCACTAAAGCAAAAAAGAAGGTGGCTCAGAGCCAGTCCTCGGTGCAGTCCCATCTCCACCTTGAACCTCCTACTGCATACCTTACCTCTATCATACTGCTCTCATAAATAACCTCTACAACTCTAAACTACTTATCTGTCCCTCCGGACTTCCCCATGCGTTACCACAATTCTTCCCTTGGCACTTTGTCGTACTCTCTCTCTAAATCCACAAAAAATACCTGTAACTGTAACCAAACACACACAAAAAGAAGTTATAAAAAGTTTTTTTCCATCCCACCATTTACATCTTTTTCTGCCATCACTCATGCAGCCATTATTGGCATCATTAGCAATAGAAACACTACTCTCATCTACCCTCACTGGTAAATTAAGCTAAGCTACGACATTTATATGGACAATGCCTAAATCAATATTATTTAGTTTAGCTATATTTGAAAGCAGGTTTGCAATGAATCGATGAAACAGTCTTGCTTTTACAAAAAGTGCGTCAGATTCACGCACCTCACAGTGGTTGAGAATTGAAAAGAAAATGTGGCTTTCACAATGTGGAAATTCTCATTGGACCAAGACAATGTCAATATAGAATTCTGGCTGTTGATTGGTTAGGGAGGATGTCCTCCCTTGGGGTATCGTTTAACATTTTTTGTCCAATTGCAGCTCGGCATGAGAAAAAAGAAGCACATTGAAGTACATTGAACTGATTGACATTATCCCGCCTACAGAGGATGGCAGATGTACTGCTTTTCACCTTGCCTGTTTTACCAGTTATTATAGAAATGTTAATGAAATTTGTAAGTGGTTTATTATCCCCAATTACTTTTTATATTTTCATCTCCCACCTGATTCTCAAAAACCGAGGGGGCTATACCCCACTCCCTTTATGGACCAGCCTCCTCTGGTGGGCTATATTCACAGCAAGTGAACATTTTGTCCTGAAGCTGATGTGATGGGAACAGGAAAAAATGGCAAGATTAAGGTTCTGAGGGACTCTGACAAGGACCACATGATGATGGTTTGACCACTGGGGGGGTCATAGGCTTTCAAGACTTACCTTGTTAGTTTTTTCTGTTCAACGGCTATTAGTACCTACCAAAGTGCTTCGAGGAAGGGGAACTGATGAACCGGCAACAGGGTCATAGATGCCCATTGCTCAATGATGTGTGTGGGGAGTGAAGGCAAGCTTGTCTTCTGCAGTTCCACAGAAAAGTTAATGTAGATCATATTGGCGAAAAAAAAAGTTTAGGCTAGTTCTGATAGAAACGTCTAAGACCAAACAATAAATGACTACTTGCTGCGTATGGGACCGCATAGCTGTAAACTGCTCAGATGAACATGCTGACCTTTGTTCATTGCTGAAAGTGCCTAAAATTGGCATAATAGCATCATAACTTCACTATGGACAAAAAGGAGAGTGGCC
Organism: Lophius piscatorius; assembly: GCA_009660295.1. Classification (NCBI taxonomy): domain Eukaryota; kingdom Metazoa; phylum Chordata; class Actinopteri; order Lophiiformes; family Lophiidae; genus Lophius; species Lophius piscatorius. The sequence goes on from VRLP01001868.1 coordinate 62,580, forward strand.
TGGACTCAGGTTATCTTTTTTGGACAGTCATGTGTGTCGTTGAAATGAGGAAGAGATGACACTAGGATTTACTATGGGAATAAGACAGGCCAGAGGAGGCAGTGAGGTACTTTGGGCAATGTTCTGCTGGGAAGCTTTGGGTCCGACCATTCATGTTGTTGTTACTTTTAGACACACCGCCTACCTAAACATTGTTTCCAACCAAACATCCCTCATTAATGGGAACAGTATCCCTTACTATAATTAACCTTTTTCAGCAGGATAGTGAAGCCCGCCACACTGCAAAAATTGTTCAAAAGTGGTTTGAGTAACCCAACAGCCAGTTCAAGGTGTTGACTTGACCTCGATATTATCCACATCACAGTCCGAATGAGCATCTGTGGGATGTGGGGACCTCCACAATACTAGGCAGGAAGTTAAGATATAAAATGTTTTTATTTCTTCATTTTTCAAATGAAAATACTTAATCGTACACATTAGCAATGCTAACATCTTTTCAAATATTCATTCTAAGTTTTTATGTGAGTTCCACGTACTGCTGTGACTCTTTCCATAGTGATACACAATAAAATGTGCTGTTTTGACCAAATGTCAAACTATTCAGAACTGTCTGTACTTCATCCAACGGCACTAGATTTAGCAGAGAAAACATCTTTTCAGCAAGTGTCAATCTCGGGCTTTAATTTATTGTCTGCTTGTCACTGTTTAGTTGTCAGGAGAGGCAGCAGGTCTAGTTTGTCAACACTGGTGGTCCCTCCGTTTTGTGCTGCATGCGGCAAAAACATACCTGTTTCTTTCCAGCGTCGATAGAGACAGGAACCCAACATACTGCTCCGCCCTGAAACTGACATTTGTTTACACATCTTTGTAAAGAGGTAAAAAACACAGCAGGTGGTGGTGACAGATGACATTCATCTACTGCCAAAGGCAAGAACTCAGTTTAATCCGTGCTGCACACTCTGTAATTTTCATCAAAATCTCATATACTCTTATATTAACCCATGAAATTCAAGGTTTTCCTCTTTTTCTGGGAATAGCAGATTCAGCATTTCTTTCAGGATGTCTATTGATCTTCAGTCAGTGCACTATGGGGCGCCACTTTACGTGTGTTTTTAAAAGTAAAACATTTTACCCCATGTAGTTGCAAATGTTTAATCTAAATCTAAATGTTGTATCTAAACGTTACATCCAAATCTAAATGTTGAAGCTACATCTTTACAATATACAAAGTCACACTAATATCAGTGGAAGTACAAAAATAAAATTTTGGTGACGAAAAACACTTCTATACATTGCGAAACAGCACCTTTTGCACCAAGGCGGTTTCTCAGCTGGTTCCGGGCGTGTGCCTGTCTTGGAATACCCCTGAACCCTAAAAATGGGTTCTTAAAAACAACCAAAGGCTCATAGGTCTAAAGCAAGAAGTGGTGACCGTCTTTTATTTTCAAAACCGCCTTCATGCAAAATGGGCAGTGTTTACAGCAAAGGGGTTTTCTTCATCAAACTTTTATTTTGGTGCTTCTGCTGAAAAAGAGATGCCTCAGTGAAGACTATGAATCATTACAGCTGCAACCATTGATTTTTTTTTGCCGTGTTTTTTTTTTTCTTTCTTGATAAGTCAATTAATCTAACAATTTAAAAAAAAAGAATGAATTCATTATTTTTAATTTGTTGATTAACCCTTTGGTGAACAGACCAATTAATAAATGGCCAGAGCCAAATGTAATGGTAAATGCACATGTATTTTATTTATCCGTAAAAGATTGCCTAACACATACACCAAAGCTTAGAATGCAATGAACATTTACTGGCACTTACATAAATAGATAGAAACAAAGCCCGCATGGGAAATATGCACTCAGTTGTCTTGCTATTTTCAGGTCGTAGGATGGGGAGATTTTTACTTTCGAGATGTGGCACACCATTTCCCTTTTACAAACTGTGCAGAGAACCATCTTATGAGCTCTCTGTTTCAGACATTTCCAACACTTTGTATGACCAAGGTCGTTTTTTCGGGGATCTGGTTCAATCTGCAGCATATCCATGGGCAAGCAATCCAATCCTTGAGGAAGAATGTAAACCGCGTGAAGAGTAGATGCATTCCACATAAATTGATGTATTAACATAATCTCTGTTGATTAGGCATCATCAGTAATAATGCATCATCTCTGTTGATGATGCATTATTACTGCCCTAAAATTCACAGTCACAGTAAAACACTCATTGGTAGCAGCAAGCCTTGCTACAGATATGTCTTATCAGACTCTCCGAACCCCTTCTCATTTTGTCACCAATCACAACATGCTCGTATGCTGCATTTACTCCGACCGTGATGTGAAAATTTATTTTGTGCAACTACATACAGTAAATGCAAAGACGCAAAAAGTTGCACATTTTCCGGCAGGCAATGTAATTAATATAAACAGTGTGATTGGCATTACTCTTCATTTTAACTCATTAACACAAGATAGAAAATTTCAATATGATGTGGAAGTGGAAGAAACTAAGAGCTGTCTCTATCCACCTATTATGAAACTCAGGCTCAGCAACATTTAGACGTAGCTTTTTATGCATGTTTGCAATATACAGCTAAACCTAAGCTCATTTTCTGTTTGCTGTAACATTAGTTTTGTATATACTGTAGCGATGTCAAGAATGGCGTGGTCCTTCTAACTGTCAGTCAGAGTTTCCCAAATTTATCACAACTACTTTTTGCAGACTGACATAACAGTGTGGTACTATTCCTAGTTAAAATATATTTGCCCTGTCTATGGTTTTTCTAATCTAACATCTCATCTTCTCCTCATCCATGTTGAAAAGATCACAAGTCAAACAAAGCTGCTCTGGCACAAATGGCAAATTCATTGTTGCTGTTGTAATTGCATCCCTGACTGTCTCTCCCAAATTGTCCTAATTTTAGGGGCCATTGACGTAATGATTCCAATTTAATGGTTGTAATCTTTATCAACACAGCAACAGGTTAGATCACACAGGGAGTTGAATGTTAAGAGGTTGTGCATAGTTATGTTTCCTAAAACGGTTAAACCATCTGGACTGTTCTACCCCCTGAGCTTGTTTTCAAAGATAAAAATAGTGCTAAGCTGTTTTTTTTCCTGGTTATTCCACTAGAATAGGAGACGGCTAACCTCCTCATGTTTGATTCTTTTTTTGGAATGCAACGTAAAAGGCCCTGCAGAGGGGGTGATGTGGCCCTGACCTCTCAGCTGTTAGTCGGAGTGGGAACGGTCTCCTCTGTCAATATTATTTATAGTGATAATGACTCTAAAATCGACCTTTGCATATAATTCATGCGTTGTGCATGTATAGTATTCATAAATACTCAGCTGTTGGTGTATTTGGTATATTTAACCGATTTAAGGATCAATGTGGCCTTTTAAGAGGACTCGACAAATCTTGTAAATCTGGCTCGAATGTGTGTTTTTATGACCATTTGTCTTTCTATGTTTTTGAATACCAGGTGTTTTACACCCCAAAACTAGGGCAGTTATGGGCGGTTGGTCATGTAGTCTTATTTTCATTGTGATGTTCCTCTGGCGTTGGCAAAGTCTCTAGGGTTGTGTCCCACTCTTGTCTGCTGCTTGAGTTAATCCTGACCCGTCTGGTCCCTCTGAAGGGATGCAACAGAACCTGTCCATTAATAATCATTTAGAATAAGCCATTACCACCTCCTCTGTCTCTCACTCCATCGCCCCATTTATACAGCTTTTTCAAGGTGGATCAAATAATGGGAAGACGACCACTAACAAATGCCGCTAACCACGGCATGCATCTAGGTTTTCAGGATGAGTAAGGTGTTGGGGATTCCTCTGCTTTTACCATTACTTGCAATAATATTGAGTTTATATTTCATTTTTTTTGGTCTCCCTAACTATCTTAGTAACTTAACAGCAGGTAATGTAAGAAAAATGAATGCAGAAAGCAACAGTTTTGCACATCACTTGGCTTGTACTATATAATGCGTTGGTTCTGGACAATTAGATAATTAGTTCACACTTCGCCTAAACACTGACCTGAAATCCTCAATATGAATGAAAAACCCGTTAGTTTAATGGCCTGTAATTAAAAATTATAGCTTGCCCAGAATCAATTATTCCTCTGTCATGGACCCAAGACCCTGGTCATGAGAAATGGTAGTGTAAGAGTTAACTTTTGACATTAGCAGATCAGCCATAACATAAAATCACCTGCCTAAAATTATGTAATGTTCTGACACCTTTCTCCAAGAACCAGCATTGACATTTTCAGCACTTTGTGTTCAATGAACTCTTCTCTGGAATCACACAACACAAGCTAGCTTTCCCAACCCCATTCAACTCACTGAATCTTGGGTGGCCATGACCTTTTGTCTGATTCACCAATTCTCCTTCCTGAGACCCCTTTGATAGGTACCAACAACTGCAGACCAGGAACACCCAACAAGAACTACAGTTCTGGAGATGCTCTGACCCAGTCATCTAGCTAGCAACTGTGTCCCTTGTCAAAGTCACTGCGATCCATACGCTAGTCCATTTATTCTTCTTCCAACATCCCATCTACTGTCTGGTGCCATGGAAGTGAGATATTCAATCCTTTTTAACTTCACCTATCAGTGGTTTTAATGTTATGGCTGATGATTGTAGATTAAAGTGAAATTTTGAGTTAAAATATATTGGTAATGTATGTTATCACAGTTTTGAAGTAGAGACTTACGTATGCACCATTTCTCTATGACATCAACTCTCCAAAAATGATAGCAATAACATCTTCATATCAAAGAAATAAGGCAAGAAGTCTTTGAGTCCTCTAATCATATATGTGACAAAGAAACAAGATGGTCAAGAAGGCTTTGAGAGCGAGAATATGACCCCTTTCTCAATCAATGCTGCATGGAAAGAGTGTGAATTGATCACATTGCAAAACTTTTCTAACCGTGTGATGACATTGCTGATGGAGATGTTTCTGGCGGGTGTGATAGTGAGTTTTTAGGACAGACAGTGACCTGTGACCTATTTGTGTGGGAAGGGGAGCTTTTCACAGACTCGCTGCAGTAACGTTACATTCTGAGTTGCAGCTGAGGCGTGACAGAACTGGCAGCAGTGGGAGTTTTCATTATTAACAGAAACCAGTGAAATTGGTTGGAGTTTATTTTTTGCTGTCTCTGCCTGCAATTTTTACTTTTCATTTGTACCTTCACCCTCGTATTAAATTATATGCATCCAAGCCACATAAGTTAATTTGGGTTCATTTCATACTTAAATAGAGAAGTGAATGCCAAATAAGTCCTACATAATGATGTGATGATGATGATGATGATGATAAACGTGGATAACTCCCTCACAGTTCATTACGGAATTTAACACGTTTTACTGTAAAGGAAAGCTCTCAATTTACCAGCAGATCTACGTTCCAACCCTTCTTTATGGTCATGAGCTCTGGGTAGTGACCGAAAGATTGAGGTCAACTATACAAACAGCCGAAATCAGCTGCCCTCTGTGGGTGACTCGGCTGGACCTTAGAGACAAGGTGAGGATAAGAGGAGTGGACTCAATGCTCCTTCATGTCGAAAAGAGCCAGTTGAGGTGGTTCATGCATCTGATTAGTATACCTACACAATGCCTCCCTTTGGAGGTTTTCTGGAAACATTGTATGATTTCTGGCCTGGGAAAGCCTCATGAAGCCCCATGATGAGCAGGTGAGCTTTGTTGGAGAGAGGGATTTGTGGAATACCCTGCTCAGCAAGGTCTAACGCCTTGAGTTCATTGTGATTGTCGTGGTTTCGTTACAATGCCTCAAGAGCAGGTGCGTATTTGTGGCGGAGTGTCGAGTTGCTGCTGGGACGTGCCCCAGAGCGTCTGCTGGAATCACATGGCAGTGACCTCGACCCGTGACCACAGCGCATTGGAATCAAGCCTTTAGTTCAGCGCTAATTTCAATTCAGGTTTGGTTCAACAAGTGTATCATTTAGGAAGTGGTTTGATTTGCCACTGACTGGAGAAGCACTAGAGTCATGTAAGTAGGCCACCGTCTCCTTTTCCCAGTGCTTTCACTGTATTGCTTGTTATCAATGCCATCTACTAAGATGGCAGAGAAGAGCCATAAGTTTTGAGAACACATAAGACGCTAATGGTAGAAGAGGTTCATAGTCTTAGTTCATTCAAAGTTTAAAAACGGAGGCAATAATGAGCTGTGCAATGGTCTCTGAGGCTAACTACCTCTTTTAGGCATCTAAAATTTGCTGAGACTTGCTTATGTTAAGGCTAGACTGCTCCAAATGATTTCTGGTGGTACTGATCAATTTCCCTTGTACCCGTAGCCTCTCACAAATTGTTACATATAACGTGTTTGGGGCTATTCTGCCCAAAGCTACTGACATAACCGGTTCTTGTTTCTAGACTAGAAAAGGTTTTGGTTTCGCCCTGGCACCGGTTCTCCTGGCTAAGAGCCATTTTGGCTGAGGAAAAACAGGAAACTGTTCCATATTAGGAGCCGAACCAGCGCTGGAGCCGCCGTGCTGGAAAAGAGGCCAGACTATGTAAATGTCAGCAACACATTTTGTTGCTGACACACTCACACGGACACAATTATACACTAACACACACACACAGACACAAATATACTCCAATACAAACACACAGACACACGTATACACGAACACACACACACAAACACACTTTTACACAAACACAGACACACACAGACACTTGTAAATGAAAACACACACACACGGACACACAAGTGTAACACACTTAATTACTTAACTAACAGCACCTATGTTGTGTGCAATCCGGGTCTTATTTCTGATCCTCATTATGTTTACGGATATAATAAATACAGAGGGAGGTGGCATGGTGAATCACAGCAAGAAGGTTCAATTCCACCTTTGACCTTTGGGCCTCATTGTTTGGACTTTTTTTGGTTCTCCATTTGTCTGTTGGGTTCCCTACGGGTAGTCCAGCTTCCTCCCACAGTCCAGAAAACAGGCAATATGAATGAATTGGTGACCCTAAATCCCCCTTATGAGTGTATGATCGGTTATTTTTGTATCAGCAGAAGTGGCTCAACACACTCAACATTGAGCCTAAGTCTATAGAACCAACCGTGGAAAGTTATTAACAGGAACCCCAGTCATGGCGCAGAACCCAACTGTTTCAATGCATGCTGGGTAAATTCCACCCACATATTCCACAACAGGTGCCAATATGCTGCGTAAGATATCCGAGGTTAGATAATGTGAATACCTTTAATAAACAATGAGCTTTGGATATCGCGCAATTTATTTACTATATTATATAACCCTTGAAATTGATTTCCGATTTTTTTGCTGCAGGTTTTTTCTCTCCGACTCCCCCCTCCTCTCCTCCTCGGTCTAAATCACTGACAGATGACGTCTCAGCCTTCAGGCCGTAACAGCGTAAAGAGAGCTGTTATGTTTACGGATATAGTAAAACTGCAGTCACACACACATAAACTTGCAGTGGTGTCTTTTTTTTCCCCCTCTCTGATTGAAGGCCTCTTTTTGAATACACTTAAGTATGAATTACAGGAAACCCTCCAAACTTTAGTGGTTACCTCAGTGTGTTGGAGAGGAAAATCCAGCAGGAAAAACGCCGAACCCGTTAAAAACGTATGGATTCGAAATTGAAGGAAACAGAGATGTAAGTATTTGATTATGGGGTGTAAATTTGATATGAATAGGCTACAGATTGAGCCATATTTGAACAAAAACCTTCATTCGGATGTAGCTGTTTGGATAATGGTGAAAAGAGGCAGTAAATCCATTAGCCTTTATGCCTCAGATTTACAACAGGAATACTTAATGACGAAAACCACCTCATTCCATCAAGAGTGCTGTTCACGGCAACAGCTCTTCTTATGTTATTAATATTTTATTGGCAGCTGTCCCATAGGTTTTATTTGCCTCTACTGTAGACTCCACTTTTCTAACATTTAATCTGTTTTAGATCTCCCCTACCACTCATAATATATAAACCTTTACTAAACTTTACCTCTATTGCAAATTTGCACCAGATTCCTCGGAAGCAGGTATTTATTTATTTATCTATTGACAGTTTTTAGATTGTTTCTATTTCAGGGTTTGGTTTTTGAAGTTTATGTATTTTATTGCTTTATATTATTATTTAAATATTTATAGATTACCACTGGAGCACTTTTACTGTGTTACTGTTTTTATTGTGTATATTTTTTATTAGTATGGTTTTTGTTTTGTCTGAGACTGTCAATTGATGCCTCACACTCTTAAACCGCAAACCAAATCTACCTACAAGTACAAATAAAGTAACCTGAAATTGACCTGAACTCGAAGAGGGGCCCCACCCCTAAATAGATTACTCTTCTATGATACATGAATCTCCAAGCAAAACCAATATATGTGTGGATATTTCTCCAATTATTAGAAATGTGCCAATAATATGGTTGCATATTTAGCTGCAGTATCACCAATCACGCTTAATCATCAGGTATTACCCACCAGAAGTGTGTGGTCGTATCTGCAGGGAGCCGGCACAGGCCTTTTTCATTTTGTTATTTTTTCAGTGTTGAGGATATGCTTCAGCTTTGGCCTTTTAGTAGTGTGCTAGCAGCCTCCAGCCAATAATGGCACTATCAGAAGAAAAACTGAAAGATGATCATTAATAATAATAATAATAATACATTTAATTTATAATGCACTTTACATTTGGATCAAATCTCAAAGTGCTAAATTGATTGCTTAATTGATCCCAAAGCAGTCGGTGAACTCAGCCAATCAACCCAAATCAAACAGGTTTGCTCCTATGAGTATCTCCGTATTTATGTTGACAATATGCCCACCTAGTAAGCTCATGTTGATAGCTTGTACTCAAGAAGATGTCGGCGTGAAAGTTCTGTACATGTTTTACCTGGCAGTCCTAGAGAGCCTGTTCAGATTTCAGCTGAATGCTCTCCAGCTCATCCTGGGGATCCCGTTGTGTTTCCAGGTCAAATGAGATATGTAATTCCTCCAGAACCTACCTCTATAGCTGGATGTTCCTGTAGGCCTCTTTATCAGATACTCTTCTAATGTCTTCTTTTGACAATCGCCCTATCAATCAGTGTCTGAGCCCAGCAACCCTAAGAAGGATCTGAAGATTATGTATATTGTGTCACAGGTCGAGCCCCCTTTCAAAACAAAGCTGTGCTGGGCAGAAAGCACTCCTTTTTTAGCTTTTTTTTTAAAAGGATTGTGATATCACATCCTGTTTTTGGTCTCTGGTTCAGGCTGTGTTGATTTTTCAGTCAGACTGCGTTACAGTTGATTTGGAACAGGCTGAGGCCGATCTGCTCAGCGCTCGTAGTGCACTTAGCATTATGTTGCCCACTAAAGTTTGGGTGGCATGTTTGATCAACTTAACCACTCTGATTCAACAGAGTTTGTTTTAAGGGGACCAAACTTGCTCACAGGTGTGTCTTACACGTATGAACGCATCCTAAGGTATGTAAACCCATCCTAGAGGACCTGACATGTCTGGATATCTCTTAATGTACAAGAGAATCAGATATTTAGTTTGGCCCAAGACCATATCATGTTTTCTATACCAGTAGCAGGATTTGAAATCTATCCTTTGAGAGGAAGCCAGTGTGGTGATCTGGGGGTCAGAGTAATGAACACTGCCTGGGTGAGGCAGCAGTGTTCTGGATGAGCTGCAGTTGTCTGACGTGTTTGTAAGACCTGTAAAGACAGAAAACCAATGTAATAATCTATCCTGCACACAATAAATGCATGTGTAGGTTCTTTTGTATTTTTTTGGATGAAAAAAGTGGAACAAAAGCATGAACTCACCAAGGGAGGTAATAAAATGTTATACTAATGCCCCATATTAGGAACGCTGTCTAGCAGTAGGCTTCACATGCATAACTTTAAGCCAGACGTGGGTTTTCACCAGTCATTTCCGCGTGTAGTTAAATAACAAAAACTTTATAGGAGATAAATTGAATTGTTGGATGTTTTTTTTTCAGTTTTATAAAAAACAAGTCCAGACATATGAAAGCGTTGGCCATATATTTGTGGCCTTTTCAGTTCAAAAAAAGTCATGTTTTATATTTTTCCATTTTAGCTTATTGTTTTCAGATGGCAACATAAAATAATTTTAAATAACAACGTCTTAGATAAACTGCTTATTCCCTTTATTTGACATTTCAATCTAGAAATAATATTTTCCATACACACACAGTGAAAATGTTTCAATAATTGGAGTCAGGATGGGAAGCCTCAAAAAAATCCTTAAATAGTGAAAATTATCGTTAACCCTCAGGAGTCTTAGATCATGATGACATGATTCCTGTTGGGACGTTTTTAGAGTGGGAATATTAATACAGTATGTTAAAGGGAACAAATAGGAACAAACGTGGTAGAATGAGTGTGACGTTTTGTGGCTCACAGTATGTGTTGTGAGCCACATACTGTGTGTGTGGCTCACAACAGGAAGTCCAGCAGTTTTGTAGCAGTTAGCAGCTAACTCAAAGAAGAAAATCCACAGAAAAAAGGTGCTCTATCGAAGGATCATTCATAAAGACCATCCTCTTGCAAACTCGGACTACAGTTATTGCTCATACAACTCTATTGGTTTGGGGCATCAACCGACATCAGCTGCTCTCATTCAAGTAGCCTCATTCTTCCAATCACTGTGTCACACCTGGAGGCTTGGCCCATCACCAATAGCTGCTGTCTATAAATATGACTCTCTCTCTCTTCACCCAGTTCTTATATATATATATATATGTATATATATATATATATATATATATATATATAAATATATATATAAATATATATATAAATATTTAGCTATACGTGGCATATATATATATATATATATATATATATATATATATATGGCCCGTATAGCTAAATATTTGTGAATAGTTAGAATAAAATAAAAAAAATGAATAGTTAGAATACAAAACCGATTCCAATTCGGGATGGAAACAAATACTCCTAAAGGAAACATGTGAAAAAAGAAGACGAGGAGGGCCGCAAACTTTCCACTCACAGTACATGGAAACAATGAAAGAAATGAAAATATATTTAGTGCACATCTATTTATTTACTTTATACGTTGAGGTGTATCTTACGATATAGTAAATACATAAAATTTACAGTTCGGTCTCTTGCTTGCCGGTTAACGGTGCCAGATGGTGTTGTTCGTGCTCCATCCTCCCAGTATCTTACCTGTTCCAGCTCTCTGTATGATGTCTTTTGGAAAAACTTTTTATTGCCACAGTCTTCGCCCCTGAAACTCCCTTGCATTAATTAAAACCTGCGTTGACGTCTGACGCCAACAGAGTGATGGCTGATCCTCTCCAGGAGAGTTGGAAAACTGGACAGACTGACAAGCTCAGAGGAAAAGAGGGGGAGAGAAGGAAAGTGAGGGGGAGACTTGAAATGTAATTTCCAAAAAAAGAGAGTTTGATTTCATCCTCCAGGTATTTGGAGAGGAGAGAGAGACGGAGAGAGAGAGAGCTCTGGGGATAAGGCCCTCTTTTATGTAAACTTTCCACTGTAAAAAAAAATATCAACATGGAAGGGGTAATTTAATTCCCCTTTAAGAATACTGCAGGAGATTTGGTGTGGAGTCGGTGGCAAGTCCTGAGAGTGGCTTTGATTAAACGTTATGAGGTACTGCAGGAAGAGTTGCCAGGGCCTTGCACGTTATTAATTCTGGTTGTCAGTCAGCTCATATACTGTACCTCAGAGAAAGAAAGAAACCAAATGAGAAAACCAGATATGCTTAAGGGATTGTTCCCCAGACATTAATCTCAGAGCTGGATTCAAACCAGGCTGGAACTAAAGCATGTTATATCGAAACATATCATCTAACTCATCGGTGACCTAATATAAATAAGGTTTGTTTTTATAGTCATGATTGCTGCATTAAGTAGGGGAAAAGGCAAAAACAGTTCAGTGCTGTAGCAGCTTTTCCATATCCTGAACACAGCCAAACTAGAAAGAGCTAAATATTCTTAAATATGATTTTCAAATTGTCTTGTATGAAGCACACAGAAAGACAGCTGGCTTAATAATCTCCGTCTGTAGTGGTAAGTAGCTACAAAGTGGTCTAAAGAAGGGCAACTGGTGAATGGGTTATGGGTGCCAAGGACTCTGTGATATACGAAGGGAGCTAAGGGAGCGGATTTGCTGGCAAAAAGGGGATCTACATAATATTAGGCTGGTGGTTTTAATCTTATGCCAGATATTGTTTTTGGAGTTATTCTGGGCTTTTGTCCAGCTCTGACAAAAGCTGGAGTTGACTTTGGAGGTTTCGACCTGAAAGTTGGTGATTGGTCTACAGATGACAACTGTGATGACATTAGGCACCTTAATCTGCCTTCAGCTGTATCTGCCTTCATCCAGAGCCTTCAGACATGTTGATGCTTCTGGACCTTAAACTGAACAGGTTTTCCTGCAAAAACTAATAGCTGTTTTAATGTCCCAGAGCTATGACTATCTAATTTGCATGCCATGATCATAATTGAGATGAAGTGAGAGCTTATTAATAGGGTGGTGTAAATACCAGCATGTGGCTCAAATGGCATAATGTGGATTATTTATCATACAGTAGAACCATTTAACCTCTAGGGTTCAGGCATGAAGACAGTACAGTTAAGTGGCATGTATCCGTGGCTCTGTCTGTGATTGGTGCTTGTTCATTTAAAAAAAAAAAAAAAGGTTAAAAAAAATCTATATATTTTGGACAGGAACAACACCATGGAACACTGTTGGATTTTTTGTGTCTTTTAATGTTACAGCATTAGCTTGCGTTGTGCAGCACCGCCCCATGTTGTCCAGCCAGGGGTTTTAAGTTTCTTTTGTTTTGTAATTAAAATGCTGGATTATAAACCTTTCAACTACAATACGAGAATATAAGGTAAACAACTGAGAATGACGTGAGTGACACATGTTAAATCAGCAGGACTTATTTCCTCTGTCAGAAAAGAAATGCTACTGCAAATTGGCGGTGTGGCTTATTGCCTAAAAAGAAGTAACTGATGTCATTAGGGCAATCGTGAATTAGGTCACAAGCAAAAGGTGTGGTGTTCAAAGAATAAATAATTAGAATGAGAGAGTGAAACGTTTTATAAAGGCCTGTCTCAGCTCTTACGTGTTTAATTTGAAACACTGGTGGTGGCTGATGACTCCGCTGAGACCAATGAAGTTGTTTTAACTGTAAAGACCGGTGGCTGATGGGGAAGTGGAGGGTGTGCAAAAAAAAAGCAGAAAAGAACTTCAGTCTCAGTAAAAATCATGAAAATACAGCAATATGATGATAGAAAATGTGCAACTGTGTATTTGGACTGATGAGACCAGCTGATCAGAACAGGATTTATCTTAATTGATGGTCCCAGGCAATAGGAGCCGGAAATGAATAGTGAGAAAGAATGGGAGGTTTGAATGACAAGACGGTATGAGAAATATTCTATGGTTTACCGCAGAATAATGGAAAGAGTTGTTGACCGAACTTTTACTGGAGCTTCGTTCATGTGGTTGAACCGCATTTCTTTTTCCTAAAAAATTAACTCTAACGAGCAACTTTGTTGTCTCCTTTTCTCCTCATTTTAGATATTAGTTATTTACTGATTCTCCTTTTTGTGACTGTTGCTGATTCTTTATGCTTGTTCCTCTGCACACGTAATTTATTTAAATCCTAAATTGTGGTTTATGGTTTAAAATGTTTACACATTTAAGTATATATATATATATATATATATATATATATATATATATAGAGGAAAGAAATATTTTCCCTGATCCTGTCCTGGATTGTGCTGTGTCATCATGGCTTGCTGCAATCGTTTCCAAACTGTTTGGACGTCCAGAGTAGAAGTAGGAGATTTCCACAGAACTGTGCCTTTGTCATAAAGGTTAGGTTGTTAATGTAGATCTGGCTCCAGTCTCTGTTTGTTGGAACAGAGTTCTGTTTTTCTTGTTTGACTGCTTCCGTTTCTCCGTCTGTCTGTCAGATCTGAATTACGCAGCTGTATCATTGCCGCCAAGGAGGTTGTGTTTTCAACTGCAGTGGTTTGTCTGTCTCTCAGCAGGATTTACATGGAAAGTGCTTCGTGAATCCTGATGGGATTGTTGGCCAGCGTTGACAGTTCAATGTTGGAACTGGATTGTATCCTTCTCTTTCTTTAACATAGTAAACCAGGGCTTTTTGGACCATTTTCACACTGGGTATTTAAGTGGTCGAAGAAAAATCAAAATTTGGTTTAAGATCCTGAAAAAAAACACTTATAGTCACTGTTCTTTAACAACTAATTGATTCCAAATTTTTTTAATTGATTTTCATGGTCAAAAACTCACATTTTGTGACCTTAGCTTCTAGGTGTAATAGCATAATGACCTGCCATGGTGAAGGTTTGTGGTCTCTAAAGGCTCGTATATATTCAATATTAACTCAATATTAACTCATGTAACCCAAAATGTTTAAATGGACACTTTATGTGCAAAAAATATGTGCAATATTAACGTGGGCATTCCATACAGTTTTACCTCCTCTATAGTGTAAGTATTTATATCTCTTTTCTTATTTATTGTTGTTTTCATATCTACTCTGATTGCATTTGCATGATACTGATTGATATTGTTTCCCACTATTGGTCCTACTATTTTACATTACTAAATAACCTAGCCCAAATAAATGACGTTGGCCCAATAGAAGACTTATACTTATAAACTTATACTTAAACTCATTTGTTCATGTGAAATTAAGCAGCAGCAAGGGTATATCCCTGAAAAGTCCCCAATCCCCTGTGTTGTAGAAGCAATCGCTCTGATTGACTTCCTCAAATAAAATGTGAAGTTATGTCCACAGTATTTTTTATTTCAAAAAAAAGCACGCCCTAGTGAGAGAAATATGAACCAGTTCTACAAAGACCTCCTCGAGTCGATTCTTATGTCCAATAAATAGTATTTCTTGGAAAAAAGCTCCCACCGAGTGAGTGAAATATGATACACAACCGACCTTTCCCACAATCAATCCAATTCTTCCTCTTACTAAGCTCTGTGTGGGCATCAAATTTGAAAATGATCCAGGGAATTGTTTTTGAGTTATCGTGTCAACACGAAGGAACTGCGTTCGCATGGCGGCGATGACGATACGAATGACGAAGAATGCCCGTTGATTGAGAGGCTGAGGAATCATATTTAACACTGAGAAAGGTTCAAAGGAAATGAATACACTTTGGAGAAATAATTCTATTTGTGATTGTTGTAATTGTTCACGCTGGTGGACTCATCTGTAAAGTCGTCAAAATTATGAAATGAAAAAAATATACATATCAATTTCCATGTCTTTATGTCCTTAGAAGTAATAACTGCCACGCACTAAATATACATTGTCATGGTTTTCCATTATTAGAACATGAAATGATTTTTCAGCAAAAATGCTTCATACACCGGTAGATTTCCAGCTACAGAGATATTTTGGAAACTTTGGTTGCACATGATCACAATCCTCTTCTCTCAAACACACACAAGCTTGCTTGCTTTGTTCAAATTGTTCCTCTCAGATTTCTCCCATCACCAAACACCGATCTCACCAGCACAGAAAGGCTGGTTGTTTCTCGGCGTGACACGCTCTCATATCTCCCCTCAGCGGGATCCACCGGACCTGCTGCTAAGGTTTAATATTCAATGTCGCTCCTAGGAGCATTTCAATGTTCACACAGCTCACTGCTGATCCCTCACAATCCTAATCTCCCTGTGTGTGAGGAGGGAGTTGTTATTAGTTTGTGCGGGGAGGGAGTGTATGAAAGAATATCTTAGTGAAAGAGATTTCAAGTTTGACTTCTTTCTGATGAATTCCAGTTCCATAAAGTTAGAAAAGGTAGTTTAATCTCGTAAACGTTTCTGTTCATTTCACTCATCTTGTATGAATACATCAGCCATAGTGACTTTCTGGCTAAAAACGAGTTTGCACTTTTCACAGCCTCTAACAAATGTCAAACCTGAGGGCCATCACAATGTAACATCATTTACAATGATTCCACATTCTCTTGTTTGTGCACTATAAGAAAAGATCTAAAATATATATCAAACTTTCAAAAGACTAATATTTTTACATTTTGATTGTATTGTTGACCATCTATCGGGAATTTGATTGCAACAAAATTAAAAAAAATGAAAATATGCATCAAGGGATGTGATCCAACAAAGACGATTTGTACCTTGTACACAAAAAACCCCAGAATGTATACACAAAATGTAATTTTTTCAGCAAACAGTACATAATGCAAAAAATATTTAAAAAATATAACACGAAAATCTGTATTTCTTTGAAATTCTGACTACACATATCAGTGATTTTAATGCTATGGCTGCTTAATGTGTATACCTATTATGCCTTCGAAATAAAGTATTCCACTCCTAAGAGGCACTTTCAGAAAAGAAAATCTCTGAGCAGAATAACGAATCCAAACACGGAGTGAAGACACGGGTGGCGGCAGCGTCTGATGACTGCTCGGGTTATAAAGTTATGGCTAATTGTCGCCTTTTATCCAGCATTGACTTCACTTAATAAATAGTCGGTATTAACCCGTCTACAGTATTTTGGTCCGCATTTCAACTCACTGAAGGAAGTCAGTGTGTCTGTGTGTGTTTTTTTGAATTAGTTTGTTTTTGTGTGTGTCTGTGTATGTGTGTGTCTCACAATGGATGCATAGTTGACCTTGTCTGTCACGTCTCCGAGGTGAAATCAGCGCACCCCTAGTCCAGCTGCACCTGCTAGCAGAGTCTCACGAGATTAAACATTTCATCGCATTCAGTTGCCTCGATAGAGACGGACACAATGTCTTTTGTCCAAGGAGGAAAAACTCATAACCTAGAGTGGAGGTCACTCGTTTGTTTAGAGGCTCCTGGGGAGCGGGGGAAAGGAAATTAGTTGCTTTATGTCACTCAGCACGCTCAGAGTGCAAATATTTAAATGGAAAAAAAAACGTTCTAAAAGGAGAATAGAGTTTTC
This sequence comes from Lophius piscatorius, assembly GCA_009660295.1. Lineage (NCBI taxonomy): Eukaryota > Metazoa > Chordata > Actinopteri > Lophiiformes > Lophiidae > Lophius > Lophius piscatorius. Next base: position 79,577 of record VRLP01001868.1, read on the forward strand.
ATCTTGGGGCTGCTCTTTTAATATTCTGAACGTCGCTTTCTCAGGAAAGCTCAGACATCCTGAACTTCCAACATACAGTTTAGCAAGAGGTGATTAAATGCCGCAAGGAGCTCCTCTCCTGGATGGAGAGCTATTTTAAATTTATTACAGAGGAGTAAAGGAGCGCCTTCGGCAGATATAAGTGCAGGGAACAATATTGTTTTTATTAAATATTTGAGACATGAGACTCACTCCAGCCAATAATAAACCCGACACTTCCTGCTAAACTTAAAGTCAGTCCACAGAGTGGCATTTAGATTCATATACTCGACATTTTATTCCACTGGATTTATTTAGCAAATGTCACTTTTCTTCATCACTTTCTGTGAAACCACTTGTCAGAGCTAAGGAGAAGCGGCTCAAACCCTCTCTGGTGGAGCAAACGGTGAATCCGGAGACGAGTGGTTGCCGTCTGACCACACTCAAAAAAGATTCTCCTTCTTGACTACAAAGCAACCAGGGATTCTGATGAATGCCGTGTCTCAGAAACCACTGGGAAGTCCAGAGGGCATGATGGAGGTTATGAAGGCTCTCATTCTCTTGTCTGTCCTTCTCTTGTATCTTATTTTTTTGGTTTTATTATCTTTTGTCTTCCCTTTTATCCTGTCTTTTCTGTGCAATAGAGTGCCCTTTGTAAGAACTGACAGACTGGTGGGACAGGGACAGTCCCCCCCCGCAGTGGACCCTTCACTTTTACAAACCATTTCTGAAGAAGCGGACTGGCCATCTGCAATAGAGAGTAACCATCGTTACCACCAATGCTTTGCTGTCAGTTCAACCAATCAACCACCATGTTTTGATAAAATGTCCCTTCTGGGGTCTGCCTGAGAACGTTTGTCATGCTTTCATTGGGTTCAGTTGACTGATGAAGAAACTCTTTTCTTCTGATCATTTGAGCAAGAGTTGTCTTTCTTAGATATATGAGTTTAATACAGACAGAGAACATTGCATCACGCTCAGCTGCAAGTCTAATCTTGGAATCCTCCCACTCGAATCCAGCAGAACCATTATATACTTACAATCTACCAGGTCAGGCCATCTTGTGTCCTTCAGACAGAACTGTGCACATATGATTTGACAGACATAACATAAGGACCAACTTCAGAAACAAGTGGGCAAAAGGGAATATTTCCATTTCCCTATCAATGACTCATACAGTTTTCTGATGTTATAACTGGTATTTTTAACCTTTTTCATGTCTGCTCAATTTCTTCATAAGTTAAGTTAAATCGCAATTTGCCTGACATGCAGGAACAAACTCGGCTAGTCCTGAACATTACCCTGTGGGCCTTCTAGAGGTGCAGAGGACCCTTGACACAATACTGTATCATGTGTCTGGTCAGGGAGATTTTTGACCTATGTTTGTTCTCTTTGTTAACTGCTTGTGCCTTGTTACCTGTTTGTTTCCGTTTTTCCTTGACTGCTTAGGGTGACGCCCCGGTCCTTTTAAAAATAAAGTTTTCAAAAAACACATCAAAAAATCTTTTACTTTTTTTTACAGCAACTGAAGGCTGCTCTATCCCTCCTACTGAATGTTTTATAGGCTGTTTGTGATTAAGAGACTCTGACAGCTTCTTGTCGGCATTAAAATTTGAATCTCTGCATTTGCAACGACAGACTACGCCCGCCATTTCCATACACTTTCGGAACAACCTTGGACAGAACTTAATGGACATGTTACAGACTCTGTCACCTGACATCATGGGCATAAATGGTCGGCCATTGTGGCATTGTTCACCGTTGTGTTGAAAGTCAAATTCTCCTCATTTTTGTATGTCTTTGCTCATTTACTCTTCTTTTTTTATCCCTCTATTTCATTAATTTCTCTTCTGTTCTCTTGTCTTTTCTGTTATATTCTCTTCCCCTGGCCATGCTGTCCTTTTCACCCAGCTTTCCGCATTCTGGCTAAGCTTAACTAATGAAATATAATGCAGTTTGTACCATCATTGGGTCCACTTTAGCTCAGTGTGTAGAGAGCTCCCCTCCAATCGGAAGGTTGGCAGTTTGATCAAAGCCCCTGCAGTCTACATATTGCAGGGTAATTGAGCGAGACAGTGAACCCCAATTTCCCGGGCTCGTCAGAGGGTTTGCCTCCTTCTCATTAATTTAACATTATTGTCCAACGTGGTTTACAAAGAGTATATTATTATAGTCCACAGAATGTCCTTTTAAAATTGGTAAGAAAATTCACAATAGAAAGAATCAAAATTTAACTTGTTTCCCTTTCAGATGTGCTTTTTGGAGATGTAAAGATGTTTATGGCCACAATGTTAACTTTCAGTTGTATTTGGCTGCTCATCTAACACAAAACTGGAAGCAGCGGTATAAAGAAAAACTCTGGTTCATGATTATATGTCTTGTTAGCCTCATGGATTCTTTTAGTCATTACTAAATGACAGGATATCAAATTCAAACAAATAATAAAGGGATTAATTTTAATCTAACTAGCAGATGATATGTATTCGGGGAAATGAATGAGAAGAAATTCTGAAAACTAAAAAGATAATATGACAACCCTTCAAAAAGTACCTCAAATGAGTTTAAATAAAAGTTTTAAATATCTACCATAAATGTGTGAAACCCACTTCTTAAAAACCAACAAATATGTCAAATAAAAAGATCAACATGTCTAATGTTTTCCAGATTCCTATCATCATTATCCATGTCCTCATTTCCCCTTTGTTTCTCCACCCTTCCTCTTTTCCCTTCCTGCCAGGTCGCGTCAAAACTTGTTTGCGTGTCAAGCCTGACAAACACCAATAAAACAGGTCCCTTTGTTATGCGAGTCGAGCCTCAATTACTCAATAGATATTAATTTGATGGGGGAGGAAGACCCCTGGAGGCACACCAGACATATGCTGAGGGAGGAAGGGAGGGGTAAATTGGCATGAATTAACAGTAAAAGGTATACAACCTCTAAACAAGTTGGATTTAAAGACTATCTCATGAAATTAAATAGAAACACGTTTGGTTGGAATGATGAAGTTATTAAAAGTAAAGGGACTGAGCCAGAAGAAGCGGGCAGATCAAAGAAATCAAGTAATTAAAACTGATAAGAGGATTGCAGGAGTTACTGAAAATAGCTAAACACTGTCAAACCCACCCTTTTTGTTTCTATAAGTGGGCATAAAGAGGCTCATCATGACAATTTCCTTCCAGTGGTCAAGGGTCACCTGTTGAGAGGTCAAGGGGGAGCAAGCCCTGCAGCAATTTAGTGTTTAGAGAGGAGCTTTGTATAATAAGAGTACCAAGGAAATTACTTCAAGAACGTCTGTGGCTAAAAATCGGAAAATTAAAGAATCACTAAGTATCAACATCCAGGTAGAAACTTGGAAGTGCTACAAACTGCAGTTATTTGAATGGCCACTTGGGGCTGGCTCTAAAAGAGTCAAACAAAGCCACTTGTTTTGGCTCTTTCCTTTTTCTTCAGAGGTCGCCACAGTGCACCGTGTTTTTCCGCATCATGTTTTAGAATAGATTTTTAGGTCCGACGACCTTCCTGACACAACCCTCCGATTTATCTTTAGACCCGCACCAGGTGTGGCTGGGAGAACTAAGGACCTTGCCTAAGGGTCCACACTGGATTATCTGCAAAAACCCCTCATTTGACTGGTATTCAAACCCCAGTCTCCTGCACCAAAGTCATTGGTGTAACCCACTGAGCTAAAACAATAAAGTCCCTTAAAGCCTTTCAGGAGAAATACAAATATTTATATCTATATCTATTAAATGCAAAAAAGTATTAACTAAATATATAAAGCTTGAATGTCACTCTTCAGAACAATCCCAAATTCCCCTTTATCCCCACACCTAAATCTGAAAGCAACCCACTCTATCGTCTCATTATGTTTCATGGATTTAAAGAATTCTTCTTGAGTTTTCACGGTCCTACCTACCAAACAAGTCTAATGTCAGGTTAAGAATATACAACATCCTTGTACTTTTAATCATAGGTCTTTTAAGATTCGCTCTGTCCGATCAGGTGATCACAGTGTCATACATGCATGTTTTGTGTTGGTCAGGACTCTGGCAACACTACAGGTTTGACACAGCCATTTATTCACGTCAAGTTATGTGACGCCAACAACGCTTTGGTATTACTTGCTTCTTGTATGATAGATAGAAAATGCAGGGCTGTTGTTGCCACATTTCAACAAGCCTTTCTTCTTTACTATTTCAGCCCCCACCCATGACATTCCAGAGCCTACTCGCTGTCGTGTTTGTTTTCAACTTCAGAACAGGTCGGGAACAAGCTACACTTTGACGTATGACCCGATCATCATAACTCGCCTGGCCCGACAGAAGTAATTTGTCAGCAATGACCGGATTGTTGTAAAATCAGGCAAGAATTGTGTCTGAACCAGGCATAAGGAAGGACAACTGGTGTCTTGGTTTAGCAAGTAATGTGGAGAGCAAAGGCGGGCCCTGATGCCTGATCCAACAGCAGAGCTACTTTAGCACAATTGCTGAAAAATACACGGTTGATTCTGACAGAAAGGTGTCACAGTGAATCACAAAGCTGTTTCGGCAGAGGAATGGGACCTACACAATGCTGAACAGATTTCCACTGTAGAACTTGTTTTCTAAAGTTGGCTCCAAAAACGCTGTTGTTGCAGATCTAAACCAAACATGACATTTTTTTGCAAAGACATAAACTGCATGAATATCCCCTGAGAGTTGGTGTATTTTTGTGAACAAGGTAGCCATGATAGTACCCTAAAATTAATCTGTGTACCATTAACCGTGAACCATAATAATTCATGCTCACCAAACTGTAGTTGCCATGCAAATATTCTCAAGAAAGTATAAATGTAAACGAAAAAATGCAACTGATCATAATATGGTGAAATACATCCATTATCGACAGCCTGAAAGCAACAGACAGGCAGTAATGAACCCCAGCTGGTCCTTTACGTATTTATATTTTAATGGTTGGTTCGGTTTGGCTGTAATTTGTTTCCAGGCATTATAAACTCTGTTTCACTGCATGTGTGTTTGAAACATGGCTCCACACGTGAATGCTCCTTCCCATGCTCATGCATGGTTTATGCCTCCTGCACATAGTAGGCATGTTTGCAACACGTGGTTTACAGGTATGTTTGCCACACAGTGGCGTATTAGCCTTGTCTGTTATGCTTTGCAGCGAGGACCTAAAAAGGGTGCAGGTCCCTTGTAATCTTCGCTCTGTGCAGTCATCTCCTATCACAACACGACCCCGCCTGGCCCCCAGTGTCTAATGCTGTTCCACAAAGATACTGGCACACAAAACAAACCCTCAGTTGCTACTCCATGGTTCACTGCTAGCCAATGGAACCAAACAAGTTCATCCACCTGCATGGTACTTCTGCCGACCGAACTTTGATCTAAAGCTTGAAATTCTAATTTTCAAGAAAATGATCCATATTATTTAAAAAAAAAAAGGCGGATCATTTCATTTGAAAAGAAAATAATATTAGAAAAAATGCTGTGTGTGAAGATTAAGGGTATTTCTTGAAATAAATGGAATATATTGTTTAAAACTTTGTAATCAGCTTTTTTAACATTAGCTTAAAAAAAGTTAACACCAAAAATATCAGGGCCTTTAACGTTTTAGATTGCAGTGGCAAAAAACACTAAACCTCCATAACCAACAAAGGAGAAGTGCCCAACCTCGGGATGGCTCGGGGACATAGATTGCTGTGAGCTTCTCCCCTCCAGAACCTTAAAACTTTCCAGTGTCAAAGACAAGGGAAAGCGAGATGAGGCCTCCAGTACGACTTTCAGCCCAAATTTTACAAATGAAGTATCAAACTTATTATTTAGCAGAAGAAAAAGAAACGTCGCATGAAACCTCACTGTCAAAGAAAGTGTTACCTGAAGACCTTACTCAAGAAACCATTGAGAGACAAATGGTTCTTGCGGTTCAACCTCGAAATTGAACTCAGCAGGTGAGGGAGGGCTGGTGTAGGGGTATCCCCTCCTTGAGCCAATACAATTGGCTTTGACGGGGATTGGATCAAACGGGCTCATGGTTCTGAACGCAATCTTTACGGAGACCCTACTGGATCTCGCCACTTTCCGTAGACGTGGACCGTAAACTGTGCCCTCCCTCCTGCTTTTCCCCGGGGGGCACACCTGTTTTTGACAGGTGGGCCTGTCAAAAACCCCAAATTGGAAAATAAAATACCAACATTTCTTATCTTACATGTAAGCTTTAAAAAAATCTATTTACATCCTTTGACTCTTGACGGCTAGAGTAGATTCTAAGATACAGAGGAGTTGAAATCCGGAATGCCATCACTATATGGCATTACATTTTGCACACTGTACCAAAGCGAGACATTTATTCGTTTTTTCCTCCTTTAAGTAGATTTCAAGATAGAAGTCTTAAAACTCCATGAATCTTTGGTAAATGTTTCATTTCGGACATTTCAGGTGTGTCAGGTGATATAGTCCTTAACTGAAATTCTGGCTGAGAGAACATGGAAGTCATTAAGGGTCAATGGTACGAGGAGACCTTTAGCAGCATGAGCAAATGAAAGGCAATTAAAGTTAATTCTATTAAACCTTTTATTTCATTTCAAAGGGAGAAAAGAACCGCGGCATGCTTTATCCACCACTTTTCTCATGAGGATATCAAACATGATCTCTCATCACAGACAGCGTAGGAAGCCATTTTGGAGATGACTACAAAGTCAACCTGCCACGTATATTGGTTCAGCTCACCTCTTTCAGGGATTAATGTTGTGTAACAGCAGTGATGTAAACACTTCCCCGAACATTAGTCTGTTCCCGTTCAAACTCAAGATAATTCCTTTAAACTTGGTACTGCTTTCCATGCTTTGGGGAAACACACTACATGAATTTTTCGATCCTTTGTATATATGTTTATGTCTATGTATATATAAATATGCATTTATGTGTATATAAGGTATATATATTTATATATTTCAAAAAAGAGATATATTTATTTTACATATGTGTATAAGTATGCATATATATATATATATATATATATATATACGTATATGTGTATGTGTATATATGATATATATGTATTTCCATTTATATATATATATGTATATGTGTATATATGGTATATGGGTAGATAAAGTTTATCTATACATGTCTATAAGATGTCCTATTATATAGTATGTCTTCATTTTTAGTCACCTATAGAACATCCATCTGTTGGAGCCACTGTAACAACAGTGGCTAAATTTCCTAAAATGTATTAAAGTTTCTATCTATCTCTATCTAGAGTGGTATTGTTGGTAATAATAAAAATATAAAACATCACCAACCCTCCCATTTTAGATTCAAGTTTCAGTTGTTAATCATTTCCCTTTGATGCCTTTCAACAGTCTCACAGACTCGTCTCACGTTTCCAGCCTACAGCTCTGATCTAATGATCTAATGCTGCTTTTGTACTGAATGCTACTCAAATTATCCTCAAATTTTTCTTTACACTATTTTATTTTGTAATCGACCAAGACCTAATATTATTCCCAGGTAGAGACAGAGTTTATAAGCTTGCTCTGTTACGTATCACAGCTGTTTGACGTTCGGAGATTCTTGGATAGGCTCTCACGTCACAGACTCACGCAAATTTGCATCCTTAGCATTACACCATTTATAAAGCTTGGGGCAAATTTACAACCCTTTACTACTACGTATTATTACTTTTTAAATTGTACTCCATAATAATCTATTTTTTTTTTTTTTTTTTAATTTTTGTGTCTGTCACTTTGTTGTATATTTTTTTTAATTCCTTTTTAAGCACATTGAATTGTCTTATTGTACAAAAGGACTATATGCAAAATCTGCTTTACCTCGACAAGCTTAAATAAAAATTCTGGAGAAATATTAAAATTATAAACCTGATAGACAGTTTCCTGGTGTTCAGATCCTTATTTTGCACCCATCCAATTGATGGTTTTAAATGGCCTGTCCAAAGGTCCATTACGGGAGAGGTAACCAGGGCTGTCCCTAGCGAAATTAAGCTTTATTAGCCTAACTTTTATTCACTTTCTACATTTATATATATTTTAAAACCTTAAATTAAATTGATTTTATTAGCTTTATTAATTATTAACCTAACACTTCCAAACTATCATTTTGGTTCAGAAGTATTTGGAGGTAGGACTTCGGACCCAGATCGTTGGCAATTTAGTAACGAAAGATTTGGTCTGCGATGCAAACAGAGTCCATGAGTTTATATCAAAATCAACGTCGGTAAGCAAACAAGAAAAGTCCGTAGAATCCAAATTATGAGGCTGAGGGTCAACTCTAAGAAACTGAGTTATAAATCCAAGAAACTTCCCTAAAGCACGAGGGAGGCTAGGAATGATGGAAGGAAGAAAAGTCTAGATGGGGTGATGAAATATCAACAATGAAGGGAAAACGCACATACTATATACACACAAACAATCAACAAGCTGTAGAGAGAGAACACATAAAGACAGGAAATGTATTGCAAATGTGACCCTGGGCAAGAAGTTTCACAATAAAACAGGAAATAACATATCCTCCCAAATACAAACAAAACCATGTAATGTTTCAAATTTCCAAATACTACAGCTTCAGGGGAAAGAACCCTCTGGTGGCAGGAGCAAAAACCCCGGGATGTAGGAAGAGGTTGTTATTTTAGAGCTACTAAATCTGCCTGAAGGTTAATTTTGTGGTTCCGTGGTTCACACTGGTTCTTGGTTCAAGTCCAGACCGGGGGCTTTTCTTAGTAAAGTCTGTCTGCTTGGGCTTGGTGCTCCAGCTTCCTCCCACAAACCATAAACATGTAGTTTAGGTTATTTGATGACTCTTAACTGACCATAGGTATGAATGTGAAGGGATGTTTGTTCGTTCATGTCACGCTCGTGATGAACTGTGACCTTTCCGGGGGGAACTCCATGTCTCGCCAATTGTCAGCAGGGACAAGCTCAAACCACGACTCTGAAAAGAACAAGCACTTATAGAAAACAGATGAATGGATGGGAATTCTGTATAGGAATGATGGTGGAGGTGGATGTGCTCACATTTAAACACAGTAGACAAAGGTTGATTTCCTCTGGTTCATGTTTTGACGTCAACATTAGTCATTCCTGATCCATCACCAACTATTCATTATCGTAACCATAATGATGAAGTTATAATAATAATTTATCCAGTCATCCTAATTGAAACCACAATGTTTTCCAAACCATAAAACTGTTATTTCCATTAAATTAACTTAATGCTAACCAACCTTAACCATAGTGTTGTCACATCAGAACACTCATTTTTTTTCCAACAGTCATTTCTGAGCAAGGCATTTCCTGCTAATGGTTAAGTTAATACCTTTGTATGGATACTGGACTACAGCACAGCTTTGCCCAAAGAGCTGCAAAACACAATAAAAATAAACTCAGGAGAACATATAAGAACAAATAAAAAAGGTCAAAACATAAAAGCAAATGAATCTACTTAGTCGTTTTCATCAACATGGGGATATATAACAAAATACTCATTCCCCTTCTTTGTACAAGCCATCACCCTCAACTTGTTTTTCATTGAAAAAAAATCCCGCTAGTGAGTAAAATAGGATTTATTAGGGTGATTATGATAAAGATAAAAATAAAATTCATTCATACCAAATTGGTGCTATATATGATACATGATATATGAAATATGAACTACTGGAGTAAAATATGATATGTATATATATGTAATACAGATCTCCTCTAATTGATTCATAATTACAGAATTTAGATCAAATCTACCCCACGGTCGCATTATGGTCCTAAAACTTTTTCCCTAATGCCGGAAATATACAATCAACTTTACCCCAAATCAATCCAGTTCTTCCTCGCACTAAAGTCTGCGGGTAACGAACTAATGAACACCAAAGAAAAAAGGCAGACGAAGAAGGAACCGAAATCCATCTCCTTTCGCCGGCTTATGCCCTATTCGCACAGGGCTTGTATTACTTGGGGACATGATGTATTTTTAATAATTATGGACGACGTTATGTGGTATTAAATCATTGCGGATTAGCAATGCCTGGGATCTCATTGATTTGCAGGCGGAATTCGTATTTACTATTTTCTCTGCTTTCTGCCTCTTTCCCGATAGAGTTATGGCAGCAGCAGTGGATATAAGGAACAAATTTTTACAAGTTAATCTTTAGAGAAAGTTGATAAAGAACTCAGACTATCCCCTTGCACACTCGGGCCACGGTCAGCCATCATAGCCCTTTGTCTTTGCAATCATACCTTTCATGTACACTTGGTCTCAATAACCTCTTTCAGAATCTGGGCTTTCAATTATATTAGCAATGCTTATTAGCTGACCTCATTTATCCAATACACGCTAAAACTTTCATCTTTAGCCTATCATTTCGGCTATCGTTTTAAATATGATTACATCCATTCATGCAGTTTTTTCACTTTAGTTTTCAAGAGGCTGAAATGAGAATCCCTCATAGAGTTGCTGGGCAGAGCCTTAAAGCTAAGGTACTGAGTTCAGACATCCGTAGAGCACTCGGAGTAAAGGCGCTGCTCTTTCGCATTGATAGGAGCCAGTTGAGGTGGTTCGAGCATCTGATTAGGATGTTTCCATTTGGAGATTTTTCAGGCACATCCATCTAGGATGAGATTCGTTGGTAGGCCCAGAACTCAAAGGAGGAACTATATCTCTCATCTGGCCTGGGAAGGCCACAGGATCCCCCAGGATGAGCTGGAGAGACTTGCTGACGAGAAGGATGCCTGGAAAACCCTTCTTAGCCTGCTCCACCGGTTTTTGGTAAGGTTTTTATATAGATATTATTAATTTTTTATTGATGCTTTTATCTGCTTTGACTTTGTATCCCTTTGAGATTTGATCCAAATGTAAAGTGCATTATAAATTAAATGTATTATTATTATTAATATTATTATATACATAATTAATCAAACATATTTCACTTGCTAGTAAAAGATAGTAATACATATGAGGACATCACTCATATACTGATGTGGCTAAGAAAGTGACTTGAAAAAATTATTATCATCACCTTAACAACACATTTACCTTGTCAAAGATGAGAAGTCTAAAACTGTATCACATGCACTGATTTTTAGAGACTTCAGTGCCCTTGGTGATGGTGGAAGAAGGTGCACAAGCAAAAACACGGAGGCCACTTCTTTGTCATAGGCTTAAGGAAAGATTCGCAAAAATTAGCTGAGAACTCTTCAAATTGCATCTAACTATTGTTCATGTTTATCCTTAATATCATATATGTTAAGTAAAACACCTTTTTTTCTGCGGAATAGAAGAAAGTCAAAGCATCCTTCTACGACATCCAGCTTCACATATGTGTACTTCACTTGGACCAAAAGTTTTACTGAGACAATGGAAGAGAGTTTGACGAAGTAAATTAACATTTAAAGGGAGAACAGTTAAGAAGTCCAAGGCAAAGAGGGTGACGATGATTCCATTATTATTTTATCAATTCTGGTTATCGTTCTGGTTCTTTATCAATACCCTTCTCAATCAGTTATTTTCCATTGCTAAATATGTTTTTTTAATTAATTATTTATCAAAAATGTTAGACTCAGAAGAGGTTTAGAATTGAGTATGTTTTACTTTAAATGCCAATGTTGCTTCGAAAGTAATGTTTTCATCATCAAACTCATTAATATCTCATTGGAATTACATTGAAAATGTCAGTAAAGTAACTCAAATATTCTTGACATTACAATACTGAACAAAGTTTAGAAAAAAATATTTGGTTTTATATAACGCTACAAAAGTGCAAGAAATAAACAATATCCTAATAAATACAAAATTATTTTTCAGAAGTTTAAATCAAAAAGTTTTTCTGTAAAGACACATCAAGTAGCCTGATCATTAGCAAATCATGCAATGACAGTAGTAATTTCAGTGCTGGCAGCAAACATTGATTTGTAACACTTGTATCCTTCTTTAATCGTAATGTAGCAGTTTACTGGACAAATTTATACCTCTTTCAGTAAGTTTGACTTAGCTGGACTTACCTAGAACTGCATGAGACTGTCTTCTAGCCTCCAACAGAAGAGGTGAAATGCCAGTGCGGCAGCTCAATTACATCTCTGCAGAGTTTGGATTAACACTGATGTGATCAATTCTGTCAACTATCTTTAAACACACCATTTGACTCTGTTGAAATAACCCTTTGAGAGTGAAAATTAACTCGCAATTGTTTAACCCTAAAACTTCAAGACTCCAATTTTTGCTGTGCTGGTTGATCCTAATTCTACATGAGGTCCGATAAACCTGAGAATCTTTAAAAGAGGTTGACTGTATGGTGCTTACAGAGAAACAAATATTGATTTGAGACACTGGTGAATAGTGGGAGGTTGAATACTAATGATCCAGAAAATGCTAGAATGTCTGGACAGCATAAACATGTATCATATGCTGTTGTTTGCCTAAAAAGGCTTTAAAGGGACTAGACATTAGAAGTAACAAATAAAAAGGCTTCCAAAGATTAGAAAGGCGTTTCAGAAAAGCATCTGTGTTATGTTCGTTTTTGACTGTTTAATGCATGTGCACATTATTGTACAATTACACAGCAAAATGTGATTTTCTTTTAACTATTTGTGTCAGAATCCACTCTTTCAAATTTGTCTACGTCCAGAAGACACAAAGCATGTAATTAGTGTGCCAGCAGCTGCGGTAAACATTCTATTTCTGTCCCTCACTGGCTCTTATATGCAGTATATTACACAGGTATGTCAGCATGGATAGCAAGACATATCGCAGTAAAAATGGTTTGCATATGGAATTCATGGGTGTAATATGGTGAGTTAGGTGCAGTATATACAGAACACAGAGGTATGCATGCACACACTCACACACACTGAGTCAGGGGGGCTAGGAGTCCTGCAGGGTCCGTTTAAGCCATTATCGCGTCCAACAATCTGTCTGCAGTTGGATTACGCCCCAGTTGGATTCAGTCTTTCCTTCCTCCTCTTTTCCCCACTCACTTCATCCATCCACCTCCAGCAAACCCTGGCTGCTTTCATTACAACCAGATTGTTCAAATAAATCAAGCCTCTCCCCTGCCGCCTTTTCCTCTCCACGTCTCTTTCCTTTCTCTCAGCACCATGCAGCAGCAGTCACTGGAACAAGGTCTTCAAATGAGAAGCACATTTCTGGGCAGACGAGGGTGATGGGCTGTGAAGTTGAGGATTGGTTCTTGTGGTTCTTTATTGACAAGGTTCAATGGTTTCAATCCATACAAGTTGAACCAATGGAAGACCAGGAACACCCTTAAATGGCTAAATTTGATAACTCAAAAGGTTTTTGTAATAGAAGACCCGTGAGCTTTTGTAAACCGCCCTCGGCCTGACACTCCATAGTAACTTTCGCAAGATATTGCTGCATGCCAATATTAGACAATAAAAATTGTTGAATCGCTTATTTATATTTCAGCACATTTGAAAAACATAGTGTTGGTAAGGGAAAATGTTATTTTGGCGCAATTTGCATTTGGCCCTGACATAGAGAATGAAATTAGCCAGCAGCTTCATAAATAGATGCAAGAATCTGGAGAGCAAATATCCTCTTACATGCCTGTCCCCCCAAAAAATGGACCACAAGTGCATCAATTTTCATAATACTTTCCATAGGTTTGCTGAGCCGCGAGTACTGCATATGGTTTTCGATTTACAGTCCGCTATAGAGAGGATGACACACATAGACCCTATGGAGTCAGGAGCCATTTTGGCCTTAACCCTGAACTCAAATATTCAACATGCCAGAGTTCAGAACAACACGTCATTGATGACCTGTCAGTGTTCCTCACTTGAACTGAAGAACATACCCAATCAGCAAACTGAATTTTTGCTCATTCAGTCTCCCCTTCGTCTGTTACTCTTGATCTCCTGATAATGTTATGTTTCCTCTGTAACTCCTTTTCTTTCCTTGTTGTTCCATTTGTTCCCTCATCCCTCGTGTATCCTAGTGTTGTTGGTGTGGAACTGGACTCTGTGGAGGGGGTGTTAGAGAGGAGGATGCTGGGTAATTTAACACCCCCTCCATGAGGTGCTGGCTCAGCATCAAAGCACTAGGAGCAGGAGACTCACACCACCAAAATGCACAACATAGCGCCACAGGAGGTCGTTCCTGCTTTTGGCCATCAAACTTTACAATTTCTCCCTCTGATAGACGCTTTAAATTCACCGTAATTTCATCTGGAGTCAATAAACTAGTTTTTGGATTCTAATTGCTTATAGCCTGCTTGCACATTATAATGCACATTGGACACTTGTGCACCTGTCTGTTTGCATTGATATTGTAATAGTATAATAATAATAGTCTCATAATCTTTTATTATTATAATGTTTTCTCACATTACTATATTTTTATATCTATATTGTTTTATATATTGTTTTTTCATATTTCTTAATCATACTTTTCTCCCTTCCACTCGTAACAGTTTTTAAGGAGAATCTGTTGCAACCCAACCGTTTTGTAATATACAATTTGCACCCTAGTGGGAGCTGTCCCTCCAAAAGCATGTTTGTTTTGTCTCAGCCATGGCTGTTCAACATATTGTCCATCCTTCTCATTACATGATTCATCTCTCCACCTCCTCCCTGTTGCACAGCTGAACCTCTGCACCAATCAAAGACCTGGACCCTCATCCACTAAACGGCAGATCACCTGCAAATGGGTATTTGCCTTTATCCCTCATTTGGCCCTTCTGTTCACACGCAAACTCTATAAATGGTCGCCATAAATGGTCGCCATGAATGAAAACTTTCAAAAACTCCTTCCAGTGTGAGACTTTTAGATTCTCCGTTTGAAGTGCTGATGTGTAGATGGGTTAGTCGGGCATATTCTAAGGCTATAGGCATGAAACGTTTCAGTGCGCATGACCATCGCTTTCACTAAATGTGTTGGGCACATTCTCTTGAAAGTGAAATTTGTTCTCTACATTTAGGTCGATAGTGGCATAGAGTTGGTGGAGTGGTTGTCCACTTATTTTTTTGAGCGGTTGAGCAGACACGAAAAAGTGTTATAACACTGAGCAGCACGGTAAGGTGCCTGGGGATCAGGTTGGGTTCAGTATCTTGCTCAAGAATATTTAGACATGTAGACTGCAGGGGCTTGGGATCGATCCTCCCAATCCTAGGATACCTAAACAACTGCTCTACCCCTTAGCCTCTGTCACCTTTTCCTCGATAAGTAAACAACCATTCTACCTCACGCTGTATTGCTTATATACAACCTGTTTCATCACCATTCCTCCTGCTTGAGAATACTAAACGAATTTCCTTCGTAGGGAAGCTGGGTTGGATTGGGGTGAGCTCGGGTTCGAACCCCAGTCCGTCCCAGTTCCTTTCTGTGTTGAGTTTGCATGTTCTTGCCGGGCTTGTGTGGGTTTCCTCTGGGTGCTCTTGTTTCCGCCCACCATCAAAAACATGTGTGCTAGGAATCGGGTCAAGTTGGCCCATAGTGGCGGCGCGCTTAGTCGCAGCGGCTCAGAACTGACCCACCATCTGACCGTCGTAATTTCGTTGGACAATGTATAATGACAAAAATAAAGAACTTATCGCATATTATCTTACCTGGACTCAGCCTTAGAGAGCTCGGAGTCAAGCTGGTGCCTCTTCGCGTCATGAAGAAGCCAGTTGGGGTGGTTCGGGCATCAGATTGGGATTCCTCTAGGACGCCTAACTTTGGAGGTTTTTCAGGCACATCCAATGGAAGGAGACCGAAGGGAAGATCCAGAACTCGCTGGGGGGACTATATCTCATCTTGCCTGCGAACACCTCGGGGTTCTTGAAATCCCATCATCAGAATGCCTGAGTGACTGATATGTGGGTTAACCTTTGATAGCTATCCTATAATACATGCTATAATTGTGACTAACTTGTTTTCCATAATTTCCCTGCGCTTATATTCTCTGATGCTAATAATGGTAATTGACTTTGTCACAGATCTGACTCATCTTTTTGACACACCTGCTTCGTCTGTACAAATGAATGTTGTTATCAGATATCACCAGTTCCCACCTCTGTGTCTGCAGTTCACCTGCACAAAATAGTTGAGGCTTGAACTTGTGGCAGTATATACTCCTGAGGTACAAGCTAATATCTGTGTTGGGTCTGTTGATAAGATCAGACGGAACCGACATGACCGGTCGAAAATCCATTCCAAGTTCATCAGCACACATTCCCTCCATTTATGTTTTTGACAGGTTCAATCAGCAACATTGAACTAGCGTCACAATTACATCTCTTTTCAATGCAGGAATGCAAACAGAGCATTCTCAAAAAAGGCCACTATAGCTACAGTCAAACATGGAGTTGTCAGTGGGATGTTCTGGGAATGCATTACAGCTTCAAGACCAGCATGACTCACCATAATTGAAGGAAGCACGATTTCTGCTCTGTACCGAAATTAAGGTTTTGGAGTGGCCTAGTCAAAGTCTGGATTTGAACCCCAGTGATATGCTGTTGTGTGACCTAAAAAGAAAAGTTCATCCTCACAAATCTTGTTGCTGTGCTGGATCAAAATTCCATCACAGTGATGTCAGAGCCTGATCTCCAGTCAACGCTTCTGCATTTATGTCGTGGACACTTTGATTACCTGTGTTTCATCACCTAGAATTTCTGGTCTAGTCACTTTCTGATTGTGAGTTAGTTTCATTTTATGTTAATACTCAGGACTGAACTATTTCCCTGATAGATATCTATTGTTTTCTCCTTGGTGGGTTGAGGGATGGGGTTGGGCCAGTGTCAGAACAGTTTTTTTTGCTAGCACCCTTTCAGATTAAATAAACCCCTCCAGTCCAGAAGGTAATGCATACTCTGATTTCTTAAAATGAATAAACAATATAAAACTCTCAGATTAGCTAGAAAACATGAGGACAGCATGATGTTATAGAAAACAGTACATTATTGTACAGCAATAAAATGCCGACATCGACAGTGTCATACTTTCTCTGCCACTGTGTTATGCCATACAGATTAAGACTCACCAGTAAGCCGTAACATTATAACCACCTGCCTCATATTGTGAAGAAGAAGAAGAAATCCTTTATTCATCACAAACAGCCATACACAGTACAACATAGTGAAATTATTTCTCTGCATTGGACCCATCTCTGAGGGAGCAGTGGGCGGCCCCTTTGAAGCACCCCAGGAGCTAGGGTTTCAGGGTCTTGCTCAAGGACCCTAAAACATGTACACCCTTATGGGCTTGAACCAGCTACCTTCCGATCTTCCGCTTGGGAGGCGACCGCTCTATCTACTGAGCTACAGCCGCCCAAAAAGACAATCAATGTTATTGTTTCATTTTTAATCAATAGGATCCAAAATGCTGAAACTCAGAGCAGAGTCAGGGGAATAATAATTGTTTCACAGAAGTAGACTGAAAAACATGCAAAAACAGGAATCTAAATAAACTGCATGGGAAAAGAGGACGGCAGGCAGGCAGGCAAGACGCAGAAGATTAATGGATTTGGTTCAAAAACTGTAAAAAAATTCACAAAAACTAGATCTCAGAGTCTGACAGGTTACCTCCGGGTATAATGAACAATTCAACAAATACTGAGCGAAGACCTGGGCTGAAATACTGTGGAGACCAGGTGGAGCTGATGAGACGATTAACTCCAGATGATTGAAGGATGAGGAGGGGGGACAGAGCTGGAGAGGGATCTGGTCAGCGACGCCCCATAGATACACACACACAGACTCTCACCAATAGGAGGGAGAGACAGACAGGAACATGGGGTAATGGGAAAACAGAGGAAACATAAGGGGAAAAGGAAGGAACCTGTTAATGGTTATAATGTTGTGGTTAATCCACGTATATTTAGCCTGCAGGGGCACTTTATTGTATTTTCTTCTAAATAGTTGAGCTGGACTTACTGCTTATTCTCTTGAACAGAAATGAATCTTGACCCTTATATATGGTGAGCTTCCTGGAGGCTTATTTGGCAGCAGTTGAATGAAAGACTGTCATCCATTTATCCATCATTAAACTGATTCAGTGTCTTTTTTTATAACTATCTTCTCTATTATTATTTTTTTTGTTTGTTTTTTTGTATTGGCTTTGGTGCTCCTGAAGAAAAAGGGGGCCATCTCCCTTTCATTCTAAACAGATAAGTGCGCCAACGGAAGCTACACCCTTACACACACTTCCACTTTTAGAAAAAAAAAGTAACAGCCAAAGTGAAATGTTTACGCCGCTTTTAATTTCCTTTGGAATTCACAGTGACAACCTATAAAAACCCACCGTCTGAGCCACAGTGACTGCAGCTTTTACAGAGAGTCAGGAGTCTCCATGGATTATGATGTTTGATGATGACATTGTGATCTGTAGTGAAAGTAGGGAGCAGGTGGAGGAAAACCTGCGGAGGTGGAGATATGTGCTGCAGAGAAGAGGGAAACTAATCTGTAGCAACAACTCATGAATACATGTGTGTGAATGGAAGGGAGTTAGGTGGAATTGTGAGGATGCGATAAGAGGTGATGGAGAAGTTGCAGTTTCTATTTAATAACTAGAAAAAGGGCAAACCTCTGCCAATGCACATCAGTGATGTAGGTTTGGGAAAAATGAATGAAGATTTAACTATTAATGTCTGAGTTATCGCCAGCCTTTAAATCTAACTAAACCACAACAAACTCTCTGAGGATCTCTCAAATACTATGTAGCCGGTCGTCTCCTGCGACTTCCACTTCAGTGTCTGTGTTTAACCCACTGAGCCCCCAGCTCAAACCCTAAAGGAACATCAAAGGAATCAAAGGAATTCATGAAACTGCACCTCAAGGTCCACCCCAAAGAACGACCGAAGGAATAAAAGGATAAAAGGCATTTTGACATAATTACTCCACACAGCTTATTATTTTATTTAATTCAGCGTATTTAGCTTTTTTTCTTTCTTTTTTTTAAATAATCTCAAACACCTTACGTCACCAAAATTTAATCACCCAAAATCTAAGTCTGGGTAAAATGTCATCCAAATCTGTCCTATCTTTTCTGTAATTTTATTCACAAACAAACAGACAAATGCAAAGGATTGAAAACATAAACCACCTGGTGGAGGTAATCAAACCATAATTTTAACATTCATTTGTTTGTAGCAACCCCAAGTGATTTTTGTATTTCTCACATTTTGAATTTGAACCTCGCTGTATTGACTCCAATGCATTTTATAGTGAGCAAGATATTTAAAAAAAGCATCAAGGGTTAAGAATACAAAGGCCAACAGCGAAACAGTGTGCAGGTCTGTGTAAGGACACTTACTTGGATGCCGTATGTTGTTTTGTAACATTTTCCGCTGGCGTCTGTCCTTAGCTATTAACAGAAAATACAGAACATGGCCCCAATCCATAAAGCCACATAACGTCACAAAGTCCTCATGCTGTCGTTGAGTTCAATGTGTTTCAGTGTAACAAGGTAATGAGAGGATTATTCTTTTCACTTCTGTTGTCGTTGGAAATCCTTTCACGTTCTTTTGTGTTAAACTCTGCTCAGCTGCAACCCCGATCCAGTGCCGACTAATGAGCCTTTTAAATCCAAAAGGAGGAGGTGCACTTCTAAAAGCTACTTAACACATGAACATGTATTTTGCTGATAACTTCTAAAGCACATCTGGGTCTGGCTCCAAGCTATGTAGGAGTTGATAACCATGTGTTAGCCAGGTCGAGACCTGAGGTCCTCAGGTGGGGCCATCTGGCTAGGGCCAAAGTGGAAGATCAAAACCAAAGGTGGTGATTTTGCACTCAGTTCAGGATATGAGGCTCGTTGGATCAGCAACTTCTTTTAAATCACTCCTAAAAGCACATGTTCACAGACGTGCTTTAATGTGACGTCCTGTAGTTCCAATCTTTTACCCTTTAATTCTATTGTATAACTGCTTTCAGTCTTCAAGAGGGACCCGGCCCTTTATAGTTTTACATGTTTTTCCTTTTATCTACTGCCAACCATACTTTACTGTTATCATTGTCTTTAATTCTCTTTAGGGGATTTTCATTTCGGGATGTGATGTCATCCTATGGTACTTTTTAATCGCATCATCATCTCTAACTCTCTCTTTCTATTTATTTACATTATATACACACTTATATATTACATTTACATTATTTAGATGACACAGAGCTGTATATTTCACCTGAACTGAAAAAAATGCCCTCCGTACCCTTGTTACTGGAATGGCTGCAACACACATTTTTTGAATCTGAATTAAGAAAAAACTGAAATACTTCTGAGATGGAATCTGAAGTAACCTGACAGGGTTTTTTTTAGATTCAGATCTTAATTTCACCTCCCACATAGCGAAGGTGACCAGAACAGGTTTATTGACCTCAAAAATATTGAAGTACGGCCTTTCCTGTCCCATAATCTACTATAATAAATATTAATTTTAATTATTCAATTAAATCCATTGTTCCGCTAAATCTTGGTTTTTTACCTATTTTTGTTTTTGTAATTGCTTATGTATTAAAAATAAATTATATTATTAATAATTCTTATTTTCACCTTCTTACACCTCTTCCTTAGTGTTTCGTATCGTCTTCTATGTATTTTTCTCTTTGGTCCTGTTGTGTTACCTATGTCTTATATTTTTTTAGACTTTTGTGATTTTCTTTCTTCTATCTCCGTCTTTGCTTGTCTACCAAATGTTACCATAATTATTTCCTGCACCAGTATAAGACCACGTTGAAGTGACAAAAAAATCACAGTCCTTTTTTTTACATTAAGACTTTTTTTAATACTGTTTTTTTTCTCGGCATTGCTGTACAAAGCAAACACATAAACAGAAACATAGCTGACAGACATAAAACAATGAGACGTTTCCCTAGTTAAAGAGGGAATGTTTTGATGCAAGCATGTTCGAAGTATTTCAAACATTTCCTGCCCCTCTTTCTGTCCAAAACAACACGGAGTCTTCCAGCAGATACATTCAGGGCGAGCAGATATGAGCATGTGCCTCTGTGTTTATACTGGAATACTGACGGAATGGAGAGAGTGGTGAAGCCAAAGAATGGTGAGTTGTTTTTGGACAGTGGCTGGGGTGTAGTGCATGGACTCAATTATAAGGCAGACAAGCTCACTGAAGTGGAATACAGAAAAAATGCAAAAGGAAAAAAAAGAAAAATCATAGACACACCTGAACAAACACACTCATAAAGCACTCTCTTCCAAGCGTTTGGCTGTTATAGAACCCCGGACTGACGAATCTTCATGTATTACATTGAATCTTCATTTATGTTCTAAAGTAATATAAATCAATATCCTATGAGGCAAACTAGAGGCATGTTATATGACTGTGGTGGATGTTGTTAAGGCTTTGCACTAATAGTGCTGTAAAGCTATTATTTCTTGACAAATTAAGGTTCTTTTCTCATGAAAGGAAAAATGGCACTAGTAACACCGAAGCTTGCGAAGATCTCTGCAATGTTTAGGAACAGGAGAACATGTGAATATGTACCCTTGCTTCACATTTTGCCAAGAAACCCCATCTACACAAAAAACAAGGTAATCATCATTGTTGACTTAAACACGCTGGATGGTAGAGCAAAAAAAGCAGCAGGGAAAAGAAGTCAAAACCATATCTGGGAAGTGATACAGTCGAAAACGGCAATAGGAAACTGGTGTCTAAAAGTCACCGACACTCACAGCAAACAGCTGTCGAGCTCTTTGAACTAGTTTTTCCCCAGCACGTGTATGCCGCTTTATAGGTGTGGGTTCTGTGGCAGATAAAACTTTGAAGGAGATTCAGGAATTTTAGTTTCCCGTCTGAGGCATGTAGCATTGGCCGATCTGGCACAGAGAATCACAAGAGTCTAACTCTTGTAGATAAACCAATGACATTACATTATAACCAATGACAGGCAGAGTCCATTAACATTAATTATCTCATTACCATTGTTACCTGTTAGTGGTTGGGACACATTACAACGTTTTGACCTGAAGTTCATGTTCTGGAAGCAGGAAGAATGGGCAGTTCTCGCAAGTTTACCAAAATTGTGATGAGTGCGCAGAACGTCTATACTCTTAGTACTGAGACATGGATGTTGATGCCTTTAAAATGATTTTTGTGATGAAAGAACTCAACAGTTCTGTCTTTGATAATTAAAACAAGTGCATAAATGTGACGGTAAAAGGTTTCAGATTACATAATTGTGCTTCCTAAAAGGAAACTTACTATGTTTAGTACTATGTTCAGTAAATGAAACATGGATGTTGTTAACAAAAACAATTAACAGCGAGGCAGTATCATTGCATGAACATAATTGTGAAGGGTTTCGGGATTACATAATCGTAATCTGATTTTTTCCCATTTATTCAGCCTAGTTTTCTGGAACCAGTTGACATAGTAGAGAAAATATGATGACATCAAAATAATTTATAAAAAATAATTCACTTGTCTCTCCTGATTTCAAATATCTTGTAGTAAAGTTTGTTGTCGTTTTTTGTTTTACTTTGAATTCTCCGTATTCCACTTTGTAGATGATTCCTGTACACTGGGCTTTAAAAACAAGTGCATAGAGACCCTAGTTATTCAAGGAGCTTGGAGGGTGTCTTGTTTTGATGAAAAGTAGATTACAGCTTTTGGTCTACCACTGTAAGTTGTTTCACAAGGCTCCGCTAATATGGTATTAATCTCGGAAGTTCAAATATTAGCTTAATTTAGTTGCTAGCACCTGTCTTATTGA
Organism: Lophius piscatorius; assembly: GCA_009660295.1. Classification (NCBI taxonomy): domain Eukaryota; kingdom Metazoa; phylum Chordata; class Actinopteri; order Lophiiformes; family Lophiidae; genus Lophius; species Lophius piscatorius. The sequence goes on from VRLP01001868.1 coordinate 102,265, forward strand.
CGCAAAAGGTTAAGAGATGCATAATACCAATTTGTTTCCAGATTTTCAACTTGAAATCTTTGGAAGTGTTTTGCATCTTGCGACTTGTTTTAAATTTTATTTAAATCAAAAGGGCGGTACGGTGTAGCAGTCGGTAGTCTCGCTGCTGCACAGCAACAATTAAGGCACCGGGTTTGAATCCAGCTCTGCCGGCCTTTCTGTGCAGATTTTCATGCTCTTTCCCCTGTCTGCATGGTTTCAGGTACTCCAGCTTCCCCCGACAGTCAAAAAACATGCAAAATAGTTTGGTGGTTCTAAGTTGCCCATAGGAGTGAGGGTGAGTGTGAGCATGAATGGTTAGCTGTCTCTATGTGTTGGCCTTTGTGATGAACTGAATACTCATCTAGGGTGTACCCCACTTCTCGCCAAATGTCAGCTGGGATAGACTCCAGCCCTCATGACCCTCAGAAGGATAAGTGATAATGGATAATGAATTGACAATGAATTAATTTAATTGTAATATACTTGTGAGCCACAGTATTTTGCTGAAGCTTGATATATAGCAATCTGTACATGCACCATAAGATTCCTGATTTTATATGACTCTATGAATATTTGATACCTAGTGTTTGCTTTTGATTATTAGTGTTTGCTTTTAGTGCTGGTCTCAATAATATAAGATGATATTTAGTTAGGCATTAACTGCAATTAGCTATGAATATTTTTGGCTACATGGCCTTAGCACAAAGAGGAAATTGTAGAATCCATAAGGAATTAAGAAGACTCTTAACTATGTTTTGACTGACGGATATAACAATATTCAATGGACATCAACATCAAAATGCACAATAAAAATACAAAAAACATGTAACATAAACAGAATATTGGAATATAAGCAACAACAAAAAAAAAAGAAACGTGTCACAGCAAAGAACAATGCAGAAACAGTCCATTCTAAATGGCTCTTCATTCAGTCCATTCATCTTTCACAGCAAATTTATCCCCCAGAGATCGAAATGATCCAGGATGTGTGGCAAGAACTGTGGTCGATCTGTTATCAGTTAAGAATACAAATCTACATGTGAAAAAGTTAGAGTTTTAGTTTCTGATTATGTCAACAGAAAGTTTAGCTAGGTTTTATGCTCATCAACCCATTTCTCAGTTTCATGTTATTGTATAACACCATCAGTCTTCTGGTAGCTGGTGAAAGGGACAATGTAAAGTAAAGAAATATTTCTTTTCAGTGCAAGTTCTTTTTATAATCCAAATGGAGCAGTCAGAGATGGCCGAAATTCCATTTCCAGACAGTGTGATCGAGTCATCACTCATCTGCATAACTGCTTACGCTGTTTGCAGCAAAGTCACTTCCTCCAGGTCTCGAGCGCAAATGTGAGGACATTGAGCTCCAAACTCTGTCTCCTAAATCCAGCAACAGGATTACAGTTCATTCACACAGTTTAATAATATAAACACAAGCATATTTATATCCATTAGTTACAGTCGTGTCAATGCAAAAAGGCACTTCCGTTTTCAGTCTGACACTAAGACCCTTCTAGTCGATTGCACTTAGTTTAATTACTTGGTTAGGTTTCACCACTGGCCATCTCTGCTCGATGACTTTAAGCCACATCCTAATACTTGTCCCACAGCGGTAGAGCACATTTCCAACATGCTGTAATTCCTCATTCTGGATCTGCAAGATAGCTGATCTGGTTTGTAGTCTCAGCATTTGGACATCAAAAGATCGTAAGTGCCAGTTTTCAGATTGTGGATACGGGAAATTGCAATGAAAATTTGATTTTTTTTTTTACACACCGAGGGAGCAATAGCAGAACCTTACAAGTCCAAATAGGCGAACCCATTCATTGAAGAATCTTTCAGTTTTTGTATTTTACTGCATCTCAGAAATATGACGGCTTTAAGGATGATAGGTTGTTATTTGAAGGACAGTGTCCTTGCATCAAGGGTACCTCATAGTCCAACCCTCCGTTTTGCTGCAAGGTTTGAGGGGGTTGAGGAGTGTGACAGCGGTTAATCTCTGGCTGTTTGTCAGGTAGTGTGCCATTTCCCCCATTCTCCAGGCAGACCTTTATCCCCTCCAATTCCATCGGATCAGGATCAGCTGTGCCCAACTCCACCTCCATTCCTGCCTTGGCCTGCCTCCTCTTCCGCACACAGAGTATTGTCCCAGTCACCACCGCCAACCCCAACACCAGTGCCAAAGCAGCCAAGGTTGGGATGAGAGTGTATGCCATTTGGCTCTGGGTCTCAACTCTGGACTCTGAAGCTGTCATTGTAACACCCTCAGTACGGGCCTCTGTACATGACCCTGATTCTACAGTGCTGTTGGCCCTGGAGTTGATCTTCTCACCCATGGGGCTGGCACAGACTGAGTAAGTGCAGTTGGGTCTCAAACCACGCAAAGTGTACTCAGGGTAGGATGCTGGAACACTCAGAATAATCGGTCGGCGGTCGGGCCCTGAGAGGTTCCGATAGGTCAACCTGATGCCACGGATATGTCGCCGTGTCTTGATGAAGTGATGAAAGTCAAGAAGGATAGATGTGGAAGTTACCTGTCGTGAGCTGATAGCATCAAGTTCGGTGGGCATTTCAGGGGCAACAATCGGTACTTCTGTTTCCGAAGGATTTGCTGCCTCCGTGACTTCATCCACAATTTCACAGTAGAGACCAGAGGTACTAGAAGGACACAGGCAGCTTAGTTCACCCAGCAGGTTGAAATTGCAAGTCCCCCCATTGAGGCAAATATTTGATGGGCATATGTGTGGTACAAAAAGCTCACTGGTGGAGCTAGGAGAGACTGGAGGTTCTGGTGGAAAGGGATAAGGTGTTTTTGGGGAGATGGTTCCCTCGCTGGGAGGAGGAGAAGGTGGAATATCATTTGTATGGGTGGTTTCAGCAGATGTGGTTGTTATTTGAGGAACAGGAGTGCTGCCAATGGAAGAGCCTGTTAGCATCGTTGTGGTTGCTGGACACCCAAAATCTTTGTGATCCAGCGCTGAAAGTTTCTTACCAGCATTAACCAAGGGAAAGTGACATCTGGTTTCCTCAGGTCTTTCAAGATTCACACCCCTGTCTTTAAGCCAGGAAGGGAACCAGGCTAATGGGCACAAGCAGATAAATGGGTTCTCAGCTGCTGTCAAGTGCTGCAATCTCGGGAATGTCTGGAAGAAGCTCTGCGGAAATCCTTGGAGATTAAGTCCACTAAGATCCAAATCTTGTAGTCCAGTCAGTTTCTGGAAGTCCTCCACTTTGAGCTCGCCCAATGGGTTGGCAGCCAGGCTGAGCTTAATCAGCCCTTTCAGGGAGTCCTGTTTTAGAGCCAGGGGCACTTCAGTTAACTGGTTTGCGGAGATGTCAAGCTCATGAAGGTTCCCTAAGGAGGCTATGAGAACCCCATCCACAGAGTGAAGCCCCAAAGAGGCCATCTTGAGGGCTTCCAAGTTAGGAGTCTTGAGGTCTGAGGGTCCCAGGGCTGGGATGTTGTTGTAACTAAGGTCTAGAAGCAGAAGCCTTGGACAATGAAGGGATGGCAGTGATGTCAGCTGGTTCCCTTGAAGTTTGAGTTCCAGTAGCATCTCTAAATCTTCAAAGGCTTCCAAATGGATGCTTTGAATGCGGTTTGAATGGAGATACAACCTCTCCAGCTCAACCAGTCCAGAAAAACTGTCTCTGGTAATATGGGAAATTTGGTTGGAGGACAAGTCCAAGTTTTTTAGCTTTGTCAGCATCTCAAACACACCATCAGGGATTTCTGCCAACTCATTCTGGCTCAGATCTAACATCTCCAACTCTCCCAGGCCGTTGAAGTCATCCTGGGACAAAGTGTCGATGCCATTCTGGAAGATGTAGAGATTCTGGGTGGAGGCTGGGACACGTGGCACAGTGCTGGAGCGTCGATTAGAGCAGAATATGGAATCTTGGACCATGCATGCACAGTCTGCAGGACAGTCGGAGGACAGCACCAGACCAGATGAGAGGAGGAGGAGCAGGACGTAGGGCACCATGACGATGTCTGGAAAATATAAGGAAGAGAGAGAAAAAAATGGTTAGTGTTGCTCAATCACAATTGGTTTACAAGATCGATGCTCTAATCCTTGGCGTGTGACGCCTACTGCACTGTTGTTCCTACCTACCTACGATTTAAAAATATATATCATTTAATGAACATTTTAAACATTTGAAAATCATTGCCCATCCCTATTGTGCAGTTTCTCTGATTATCTCATTAATGCTGCTGGCTTTCCATTGGAAGTACATGAAACCTTCACGTGTACCCAGATTACCCAGATGCACAAGTAGTAGGTAGTGCAACATTTCTATTAGGCACTGATGAAAATGAGGGGAAAACATAGACACAACCAATTTTTAAAAAAAATAATATTGTCTATTCGCGATGCATACACCCCAGTAGATCCAGCTTAGTGTCAATCATCCACAGAACAACGTCCGAAAATCTCTGTGGATTATGTTGATAATACTGAGTGGCTAGATCCAACTTGAGAATTTTGTTAAGCGTTAATGAACGAATGGCGCCTGAATATACATTTTAGGATTTGGCAGAAAATAAAAAAAACTTTGGGACTCTCCTCCTAAAATGAGGCTGGCTCTGTGTTTTAACAACATCTGTTTTTCAAACGATTAACCTCAAGAGGGAGTACAGGGGGTTTAATAATTTTGAGATGGCAGTAATCATTACATTTAGAATTTTGTGGAATAGATCACATTTTCCGTATTTTCCGTGGAAATTATTTTCCGTGGAGCCGGGGAGGTTGAATAATGTTGATCCTAACTGTATAAATCTGTGTGCTAATGCTTTCCACAAACACATCCAAACCCTTCTATTCAAGGAAACCAGCACCCAGACATACAGTATAGTACAATAAAATGGCTATAAATGCACAATATTCCAATAAATTGTTCTGCTGTATTATATCTAGTCACAGAGGGAATCCACAAGCTGACGCTACAGGCTAACAGCGCCCCCACGGGGTGACCCTTTCTGGGGTAAGTGAGAAACCCATTCAGCCTCTTCGCTGTGTTTATGACACACATATTATGTTTATGTTTATGATAAACATACTAAACGCATATGCACTGCGAGTGTGTCGGCACATATACACAAAAACATTAAGTCAGACTTTTTGACATATTTGCTAAATCAGGTTTTAAAAAAAACATGGGTACCACATTCGGAAATGCAGGACAGTGGGGAACAAGAAGGACAATTTTGCCGGTGAATATTGGTGCATATGGAGTTGGAATGGATCAGCAGACTTACAAAATCAGACATGCATCAACTTAAAGTGCTTAAATTAGTATTTATATGAGCCTATGTGGGAACTACAACGGCATTGGCACCCCTCCACCAAGGCCAAAATGTTCTGCCTAGCTGAAAATAAAACTCATGGTCCTATTACTATAATTTACAGGCATGATAGTGTCCAAAATATCAATCAATCAACTTGATATTTTCCAGGCATGTTAACCCTGGTTCGCCACTTATAATCCTTCTTACCTTTAAGTTCTGTCTTGGCAGATGATGCCAGATAGAAAAACTTGACATCAATGAAGTTAGGTTAGATTTAGTACTTGGTCAGGGCTGCCTTCTAAGTACTGTGATTCACTTCATTGGCCAAGAAGATAAAATAATCAATCAATCAAGTTTTCTTTCTTGCCTTGATTTCCATTGTGTATTGGTGGTTTTCTCACCAGTTGGGTTTACATAGACAGCCTAATTCCGTAAAGATTTTGAAAATACTTCTAATCCGAAAAAGAAAATGCTGCATGTAAACACCCCTTTCCAAAAGAAAAGGCCTTTTAAATATCGGAGTCATTTACATATTGCAACTTTTTATGATTTTAACATAGTTGGATGGTTAGATGGACGAAAAGCCACTTCAGCGCATGCCCTCTTTGTCGCATTCTTCGTTTGGGCGCTTGTCGGCAGTTGGCATCCAGCTCATCGTAGCATTATCAACACCTTATGAACAAGAGTGTGCTCTGCGCGAGTCAGAAAGCTGTTTCCGATTAGATGAGTCGATGCATGTAAACACCGGTTCAGAAAAGATCAAAGGTCATGTAAACAGGCGACCGACTTTGCAATTGGAAGGGTTTAATAAAGATAGGAGAAAAGTGTCCAATTTAAACCCACCAACTCTCTGACCAAGGACGGAGACTGTGGAGGCAAACATAAGGTTTTCTATGGTCTGAATGACCAAGGAACTGGTGGTGGACTTCCGCAGGCACACCCCCCCACACACACCGGTGAACATCCAGGGAATGGACATTGAGATGGTCATGTCCTACAAGTACCTTGGTGTTGGTGTTCACCTGAACAACAAACTGGACTGGACTCACAACTCCACGGCACTCTATAAAAAGGGTCAGAGCCGACTGTATTTGCTGAGGAGACTGAGGTCTTTTGGAGTGCAGGGGGCGCTCCTGAAGACCTTCTTCGACTCTGCAGTCGCCTCGGCCATCTTCTATGGAGTGGTCTGCTGGGGCAGCAGCATCTCAGCTGC